>JBAMBJ010001621.1:0-19341 GCA_037043495.1 Drosophila recens
CTGTCTTTTATCCTAGCAATCCCTTTTTTTTCCTGGCCTGGTGTAAGCTAACTTTCAAGAGATAAATGTATGAGTTATAAAATTACATATATTTCAATATATTGTTTATTTACCTTCAATTCAGTTCAATTTAATTATTCAACTCTCTATCCCTCACTTCTTTCGTCTTCTAAATTCTCACAAAACCTTGAAAAATATTGAATAATATCCGCTATGACAAACTCCGACATATTTTTTAAATATAAGTAGCTAAAAGAATCAGCTTTACCAATATTTAGCAGTCTTATTTTTCTGAGAGAATTGTTCATATACACAGTAAATTTGGTTCTACTCATAACATTTTATTTTTACATTTTTATCTGTTATTTTTTTTTTTTAGAGTACAAGCAGGCGCTGGGATATAAATAAAATACGATGAGGCCGTTAGGCAGTTCAAATAGCATGACACTAACGAAAGATCACAATTTTGTAACGTAAATATTTTTAAATTTTTCTAAATTTTTCAATGCACACACTTCTTCGCATAGGTTAAGTATTATCAGGTTTCAGGTAATTTTGCATCCTCAAAATTATTCAATTCTAGCTTTCAATTAAATTTTTAATGGTTTCCTATTCTTATTGTGTTTCAGCCATTTCCAAATGCAAATTAAGTGGCATCTCAAAATTTGTACTAGTTATTTTACTTATTAAAGGATCAAACTGCTAAATTCAGTTTACATTTTATTGTATTACATTAGCAAAATACGGATTTAAATTCCATTTAAGAAGAAAATTTTATTGAAATATAGATCAGGTAAGTGATCTTTTGTCTTCATTTTATTTTTATTTGAGAAGAAATTGTAAAAAAAGTGTATGCCATTAATTTCGGAAATTTAGAAATGCCCATCGGCAATTGAACAGATCTTTAATAGAAAATATTGCAAAACAGTTTATGTTTTATTTGGTATTTAAGGTATCATAATCAAGATGATTGCGAATCCAGAAACGAGCCAGGCGACGACAAAGAAGACTGCCAAAAATGTGAGTTCCACGAACAGCTCTAAGAAATGGTCACGGATCCAAATACTGAGCTTTGTAAACCGAACACTGGACTGCGTGGTCAACAAAATTGAGGATCTGCACACTGGCGCAGCTTATTGCCAGCTAATGGATGTTTTATTTCCGGGCACGATTCGGATGCGAAAAGTTAAGTTCACATGCAACCAGCAATTCGAGTTTATCGACAATTTTCGACTGCTGCAACAGTGTTTTCACGAGCTTAAAGTGAATACACCCATGAATGTCGGGCAGCTGGTCAAGGGACGTTTCCAAGATAACTACGAGTTCGCCCAATGGTTTCGTCTCTTCTACGACAAGAACTTCGATAAAATACCCGACGGCTATAATCCGGTAGCTGCCCGCTTCGATATCCCCATTGGCATCGGCCCATCCCCTCAGTATCGTCCCACTTCCACTCCCCGGAGCGTTCGTGAAACCCCTGAAAGCGATCGTGAAACCTCGCCGAGCGTGCGTGAAACCTCCCGCAGGCAGAATCTAAGTCCTCGCAACAATAACCCGACCTTTATAAAGTAGTCGGGACAGATAACAAGCAAGTTATTAAAGCCGTTTAGATACCTGGAAAGTCAATTGATTAGCCATCAATAATAAGCTCAAATTCAAATACAATAATCATATAATCAGGCAAATTTTAAAATCAAGCAGGCAAAGTTTTTAAATTGTCAAATTGTAAAAATGATAAAATATGAACTCAGTAAATGCCAAATTTATTGAATTAAAGTGTTTAGCAAATTCATTCAATTTAAATACATGGGGTTAATTAGGCCAATTGTTCCTTTGATAGCTATATTATATAGTGGACCGGTTTGGTCAGATTTTATAAGACCACCCCAGATGTAGTATTATATATTCTGTCAGTTTAGTTCAGATATCTCAAACAACAAAAACATTTTTCGTACTAAGACTTGATTTTTAATTGATCGTTTCTATGGCAGCTATATGATATAGTGGTCCGATCAAAATTTAAAAACATCCACAGAAATCTCTTCCACTTGAATTTCACGTTAATTTCATTTCTCCGTGCCACAGTTCAATCACCTGAACAATTTTGAGTGAATCGAAATCATCGCTCAATTCACTGGCATCCGATGCCATGAGAATAATGTCACATTTTTTGCTCGATGCATCGATGTTTTTTTACATCACTAATGTGTGGGTGGATACATCGCTATCGATGTAAAATAGGTAACTTTAAATATGTATATTTATTTATTATTATTCAATAAAGTAAAAATTCAATCAACCAAGAAAACTATAAATTTTATAAAATATTAAACTATATTTTAAAATTGGTTTGGGGCACGTCACGCTTCGTGTGGTGAAAAAATTAAGAAATTATTAACAAACTCTAAAAAAAAAAATTAAAATCGACTAAAATATAACAAAGATCCTGTGAAATTTTTCAATTTCAAGTTCAAAATTAAATTAAAAAAAAAAAACATATCGAGCCCTATTTGCGACAATAACGTATGCGCCAAAACGCAATTTTACAGGAGAAAGGTTTTTAGGTTTCGTTAAGTTGATTTCTTCGTGTCATGTGTCGCTTACGTTATATTTGACAGGCCAATATCTCCGGAAATATAAACAATTAAAGTTTAATATTTTGAGTGCAGATTCTATAAATATTAATGAAAACATTTGCATAAAAAAAAAAATTTCGGAAAATGGCGCATACGTTATTGTCGCAAATAGGGCTCGATATAACAATTTTTCTGAAATCAGCTGCTGTCTGGCTCAGTGATGTCATTTCCGCTTTTTTCCCGTCAGATTTGGATTTTTTTGAAGTATGTTTGCGGGAAAAATTTTAAAACAGCGGGCAGCGGGAATTCTAGATTTTTTAGCAAATTTAAACAGCTTTTTTTAATTTGTGCTTTTAATAAATTTTGAGAAATGTTTTAATTGAGTTTGACGGTTGAAATGTTAAAAATTTATCTAGTATTTTTTATGATTTTTTGAAAATTTCTAAAAAGCCACTTTTTGTATGAAAAGTAGGAAAAATGGGTTAAAATGGCAATTTTCAAAAAAATTATAAAAAATACTAGCGAAGAGATTTTTGAAATTTTTTTTGCAGTCACTCTTAGAAATGTTTCAAGAATTTTTCTGCATCAAAATATTTTTTCTAAAAAATCGAGGAAAAATGGTAAAAAATTACTGTTTTTTTTAAATTCGAAATTTTTAATGGGTACTTAATGGATTAAGGAAAGTTTTGCACCATTTAAACCTTTCCAAAAATATATTTTTTACTGTGAAGAATTGACTTAAATAGCTGTTAAAGTCAAAAAAAGGGCGTACGAATTAATTGTGGTTTGGGCTCGTAAATGCAGCATAACTGCAAAATTAAGTGATTTGCGTGCACATAGTGCTACAAAAAAGTTCACCAGCTCTATGAAGGGACAGAATAAGTGCTGTTTTAATAACCAATTACCCCCCAGCTGCCTAACCAAAAGAGTACAGCGAGACTATTATCCAAACGATGATGAAGAAAATTTTGAAGATATATTATGTTAACTCTAATTTTCGATTAATGTTAACATTTGTATATTTTAAGTGAATTTCTTTTTTTGTTATATATGAAAACAGGTCTTTATTAATGAAAAACAAACAACAAATTATTTTTTAAAAAGCAGCTTTTTTCTTGACCTTTTTTCCTGGGAATCCGCTTTTTTAAGCTTTTTTTTTTCGTTGATCCAGCTTTTTATGCTCAGAAAAAAATGACATCACTGGTCTGGCTGCCTGTTTCTTTTTGCCAAGTTTCACTCGATGTTTCTTGTTCTCCACCTCTAATTTTGCAAGATTTAGTTCATGATTGACTGAATTAGAGTTGTGTCGTTTAGTTCTGAAAAAGTTCAAATGAACGGGTCATTAAGATGAACTAATGAACTTATTCAGTCAATCATGAACTAAATCGGTCATTTAGCAGTTGGTCAGTAATTTCTTTAAAAAAAATTTTAATTTCTTAGAGAAATACAATACATGGAGTTCCGCAAATGGATTCAATTTCTTCTTTATTTACATGTAACAATGTTTAAATTCTATATATTTTTAAGTTTTTAGAATGTAAAAGGTAACTTAAGCCCAAAATTAAAAACCAATTTACTCTTTTTTCTTATTTTCAAAAAGCCAGGGTATAAGTATAACCCAAAATAATAAGAGGAAATCCGGAATCTAGTTGGCATTTGTCGTCTATTTGATTCAAAAACTTAAAACACATTTCACATTTCACTAAAAAGAAACAGTCGTAGCCTATTCACATCGTTTATCGTTCATAAACAACTGACTAACTGATCAGAATGACCTATTCATCTTTCATCGTTCATGACCAACTGAATAGAAACCATCTCGTTCATAGTTCAGACCAACTAAAAAGAAACTATCTCGTTCATAGTTCATGACTAACTGACCAACTGAATAACTGAACTAAATGACTGATTTAGTTCACGACTGAAAAATGAACGATTGAACTTATTCAGCAAATCGAACTAAAAAGCCCAACTCTAGACTGAATAAGTTCATTCACTCATCTCAAGTTCATTTGAACTTTTTCAGAACGAAACGACACAACTCTATTAATTTCGCAAGATGTCCTTTAAGGTGAGTTAAGATATTATTGTTAATAATATAAATACAATACGTGACATATTTTTATTTATATAACATGAAGCCGATTGATCCGAAACGCGATGAGATTCGCCGATATCTTGAACGCGGAAGCGTTCTCGATTCACTTACAAAAATCTTTATTCGCATAATCAAAGAACGTCCAGAAAACCCCATGGAGTACATACGAAACAATATTGGCATGGTGCGCCATCAGCATGATAAATACGAGCGTCTATCGCAGGATCTTCAGGAGGCGAACGAGGAAATTCAACGTTTGCGAGCGATTATAAATAGCATTAACCCTGATGTGCTTAAGAACCAAGTTTCGCAAGCTGCCGTCGAATCCGAAGATTCCGAGCCAGTGACTGTTGCGGAACCAGATAACAAAACCAAAGAAGACAGCACTAGCAAGTCCGAAAATATAACAACAATCAAAGCTGACGAATTGGTCACAGCTGTCGAAAATTGCCACATTGAGGAGAACAACGTGGTCGTGGCCACTACCGACTCCAAAATCGATAGTGCCACCCAAAGCTCATCCGTCCAAACTGAATCCGGCAGCACTGACAAAACCGAGTAAATCAATCGCTAAATCTCTCACACTAAACATCCCATTAAAATGCATTGTCATAGAACTGTTACCAGTTGTTTGTAAGACTAAATAATGAATGGAAAGTATTTTATTAAATGTAAATAAATGGAATACCTTAAATGGCAAGAAATTGTGCTTTTATCATTAGTGGGGTTTCCAAATATTTATTGAAATCAGTTTTATAATTCATACACATTGTATATCATTTGTTTATTAATATAAAGGATTGTGGATAATACATATTAATCATAGAAATTTAATTTGTTTAAACACATTTTAAAAAGTGATACAGGATGATGAACAAAAATTATATTGTATGTAAGTATAGATCGAAATATAAGAGCTGCATCTGGAACTGAAAACTGGAAAATAAAAGCGGATATGATGAGTGTGCCAATAGTAGTAGGCAGCTTACTGCTGGACGAACATAAACTGATTTGTAATTTTAAGGTCAAAACTTAGTGTTTACTTTTACTTCTTGGCAAGCGTTCATTCTTCAATTACTTTCTTCCCGTTCTCAATTATTAATGTCATAGTTTTAAGGCCAAATAGCAAGGCCCTACTACTATTGTGACCGACTGTGATTCGGTCACCTTGTCCGTATGTCCATGTCAAATTTCTGTTGCTGAATTTTCCTGTACTAACGTTTTAGTCTCGTGTTAAAATTGGACAAAACATATATGTACATGCATATGTGTGGGTCGCTAAACGACTATGGTATAGATATATGTATGTATGTAAGTGTAGGTGTATGTATGTTAATCGAAATAAATGGTTTCTACCAAGGTATATTTACTATAAGGTAACGTTGTCACCACAGCTGCTCTCTTTCGAGGCTACAAACATTTGACAGTATGCCTGCAAACGTTGTCGACAGAGGTTGTGTATCGCATGCATGAAAAAATGATTGTAACCTCACCACATCGGACGACGTCACCTTATTAGTAAATCCACCTTGGTTTCTACATAAGTTTATGCCTGGTTTGAATGCTTGTGAATGTTTTTGTAGTTAAAGCAAATCTCTTTATTTCTTAAAAGATAATATTTTATGCAGGATTGGATTGCATATGGTTTCATTAACGCAGAGCACTCGGACCCTCTTCCCTCTGTCGATATTGTGGTGCTGTTTGTAAAATTAGATTTGCCATTGCTGCCGATAGAAAATAAAGATAAGAATTTGATGGAAAAGTTAGATTACGTTATAGTCGCATACTTACGTTGAATCATTTAATTTCTTATTGGTTGTTTGCCTGCATTGAATAGAAAAGTTTGTGTGTTTTGGGGAGTTTATTGATGATATTACTTTTTACGTTTATCTGCCGGCTTCAAAATCTGGAATGAGCACATCAGTGATTCATCCACCGACATCATCGCACCAGCATTGTCAAATTCGCCACAATAATTGGGAGCCGAGAAGAGCGTAACCAGTTGACGCTTTGCGAAGAACTCATAGCCATCCTCGACCACTTGATGGGCGCGGCAAATGAGATCGAACTCGTGCTTCTCCAAGAATTTGGCCACAACTTCGGCGCCAAAGGTGAAGCTGACACCACGATCGTTCTCGCCCCAGCCCATGGTATCCTTGTCTGGATCCGACCACAGCAAGTCGCAAAGAAGACCCTGATCTGGCACATCAGTTGGGCGCATGATGCGTCGAATTTGCTCCATCGACGACAGGTCTGGGCTGAGACCGCCATGGCAACAGAATATCTTCTCATCCACAATGGCTGCCACTGGCAAGCAGTTGAAGCAGTCAGTAAATGTCTTCCACAATTTGATGGTATAACGGCGCTTGCATTCGTCGTAGAAACCGTAGATGCGGTTTATGCTGGCGCACTCGTGGTTACCACGCAGCAAAAAGAAGTTCTCCGAGTATTTGATCTTGTAGGCGAGCAGCAAGCAGATGGTTTCCAGCGACTGTTTGCCACGATCGACGTAGTCGCCCAAAAACAGATAGTTTGATTCCGGCGGAAAGCCACCGTACTCGAACAGACGCAGCAAGTCGTAATATTGGCCATGTATGTCGCCGCAAATCTTTAACGGTGCCTCGAGCTCCAAGAGTATGGGCTGCGAGAGAAATATCTCGCGCGACTTCAGACAGAGGCCACGAATTTCGTTCTCGTTGAGCTGAACGTTTTTGCCAGGCCGTGCCCCACGCACCTCCAGAAGCCTTGATATGATGCTGTCGATATTAATAACATCGCCCATTTTTCTGTTTGGTTCTGCTGCGCAATTACTGTGCTTCAATTTTCCACCGAAGAAGGGCAAGTGGCTTTGAAGTATATTTTTCACTATAAATATTTTTCACAGCACTACCAGAAAATTTCTCCAGTGTGTCCACATATCACAAAAAACAGAAGGAAATGAAATGAGCAGTTAGTCAGACTCCTCACACACAATTCGTCTCGCTCTCGCAGCCTCGGTTGCCTTTGTGCCCGCCATTTGCGTCGTTTGGTTTTTACAAGTTGGTGTAAGCAGGACAACGATATTTCAACGTGTAGGGCCTTGCCAGATTGATGAAAAACATAAGAGAGCACCAATGCTTCATTAACAGCAGATTACCACATCATTTTAACATAACTGTTACAGAGCGCTGTTAATTTGTTAATTAACAGAGCGCGCAAAAATTTGAAATGAAATTTGGAAATTTTCAAAAATCAATTTGTTCGAAGCAGAACTTCTTACTTTTCTGAATTTTGTCTATTGAATTTGTATTTACTTTGTCACTGTTCTTAATTGACGTCGGGGTCACCAATGTTCTGAGGGAACAACGATATGTCCCTATTTTTCGTATTTTAAAGTTGAAACACGAATGAATTAATTTTGCTGTTCTGCTTCGAACACAATTTAAAAAAATTGAAAAACAATTTCAAAAAGGAAACAAAATATAAAATTTTGCAAAATAATGAAGTTCATTCTAAAATTGGTTTGGTGCATTTCGCTCTTCGAGAGGCAAAGTTGAGTAAAAAATCCAAAAAAGAAAAAATTTGAAATTCGAGAAAAATTCCACAAAAATTCTGGTAACATTTTTAAAATTATAGCTTCAAAATCAAGAAAGTTAACTTTTTCAGTCTCGAAAAAACTTCGCTCTTCCAAAAGAAAATTTTGGCCCTCGGCACATTGCGCGAAATTCTTCATACCTAATAAATATTACTTTTTTGAGCAGTACCGAGTGACAATATTTTTAATTAAAATAACTAATTTGAAGTACTTAATTTTATTCGTCACAAAATTGGATATCAGAAATTTTGGGAAACAAAAATGTCCCAAGACTTTTACCTCGTAAAGAGGTTTTTTTATAAGATATCAGAGATGTTTGAATAAGACATCAGAAATGTTAAAAACTGCTATATTTTTTGACAGTTTAGCTTTGTCAACATTGGCCGTGTTCACCAGAACTAATCAATCAGTAATCATGTATCAGAAATAAAAAAATTGTCGATGGGCTTCTGGTGAACGCTTTGATGAAATTTTGGGGCAAAATCAAAGTTGTCATTTCTTTTTTTGTCAAAGGTGTTAATAATTATTTAAAGAATTCAAAACAATTTAGCGCCCAATGCTTAATGAAATGGAAATGAACACAGCAAATGACCAGATTTAAAATAATAGATGATATGTTGCATTAATCAATAACTAAGCCAATATTGTATGCGAATTTAATATTTTATATGAGAAAGTTTTAAGCACTTTTCTTAACCGTATTCCTTAAAAATACGCAGACTTCAACGTCTTCTTTGCATTTTTTTTTAGAAGACCAAATTTATATTAATATAGTGGTTTCCTTATTAATTCCGTACTATTTATTTTCAAATCTTGTGTTCTGTTGATTACGATTTGTTGTATCGATAACAAAGCATCGCAATCACAGAATTTCAGCGCACTATTTTGGTGATGAATTTTCAGTCATCATAATCACAAAATTTTGAAATTGTAAAGATCGTAATAAATATTTAAAATTAAATTAAGCTAATCGATAGATTTAAACACTACATGTATCGATATTTAAAGGAGCGAGCTGTATCGATATTATTGAATAATCATATCGATACAACGAGCTTCGATACTTTACTTTTTAAGAAAACGCAAAACGAAAAGGTTGTACTCCTGTGAAAATAATATAAAGTAATAAAGAAAGAACTGAAAACTTTACATATCAGGTGTGGGGTATGCCCGATCCTTCTCGAGATCATCTAAGCGATGCAATATAGTGAAATCGTTTGCAAAACTAAATCAGAACTACGTGCTATATTAAAAAGTTTTGGCGGCCGCATCAGTGAAGGCGCGTCGATTCAACAACTTCGCGCAGCAGTAAATAAAGCTGTGAATATGGAAAAACTAAACAATTTGATCGATGCAGATGATCCAAGTGAATCATTAATAAGTTTGTCTGTGTTACCGAATTCAGACTTTGTTACAAGCGACGCCGACAATTCGGCGCCAGTCTCTGATGAAATTCATGAGAAATACAAGATGGCCGATCGACTGAAATGTGACGAAATTCAACCGAACAAAGAGGAAGAATTCTGCAAATTGACAAAAACCTACGACGCTGAATCGCAACATTTGAAACAATTGGAAAATCTTCTGGCTACTCGTAAGCGAATTGCTGAGCTGCAAACAGCATTGGAAAAAATGGATGTGTCCTCTGATATACAGTCCAAAGATGCCTTAAGCGTTAAAGATGTTGAAGCTTTAGTGCGCACTTTCTCCGGCGATGATAACTACCCCGTTTTGCTTTGGACACGCGATTTTGAGGATATTATGGATGTGTACAAAGTGAGTCCCATGAAGCGCTTTGTGTTCGCCAAACGTCTCCTATCCGGATCTGCCCAGTTGTACATGCGCAATACTGGTATATTAAACTGGAAGGACATGAAACAGGAGTTAATCCACACCTTTAGACATAGGGTGACAGCATGGGATATTGGAAAGCAGCTGGAAGCGCGCAAAATAAAGAAGGGAGAGAGCGCGTTGCAGTATTTTGTGGCGATGTGCAGCATAGCTATGCAGGCTGAGTTAGCTACAAACGATGTGATCCAGTTTATTGTCCACGGACTGCAGGACAAGACAGGCGCCGCTGCATCTATGATGTATTGTACTTCGCTGGACGAGCTGCGTGAGAAGCTTCTCATATATGATCAGTTTCGACAAGTGCCCGGAGCTGTTGTGAATCGTGGTGCAGAAATCGAGAAGACCAGTGCGAAGACATCAGAGGGTCAGCAATCTGGAGAAATAAGGTGCTTTAACTGTCGTAAGTTTGGGCATCGTATGTCTGACTGCAAGCAGCCCAAAAGACCTCAAGGAGCTTGCTTCAAGTGTTGGGGCACGGATCATCAGTACCGTCAATGTCCACAGCAGAGCGCTAATGGGAGCACAATGCTGCCGCAGGTGGAACCTATGTCTGGAGAGAAGTTAGATGGGTGTACAACAATCCCTGTAACACCGTTGATTGATTTATGAATATTGCCTGGTGAGCAAAGATATAATATTCGTGCTTTGGTTGATACCGGTAGTCCTGTAAGTTTTCTTGATATATCATTAGTACCTAAAAATGTAGTTTTAAGACCATGTTTTGAAAAATATTATGGATTAGGTGGGAATTTTATCCCTATTAAGGGCCAAATTGAAGGCCATATTAATTTTGTCATGAAGACATACACGATTTTGTTTTATGTTGTTAAACCCAAAACATTACCCAGCTTAGTATTACTGGGCCGTGATGCTTTGCAGAAAATGAATATAAAATTAGTTTATAAAAATGAAATAAAAAGCACGAATAATACCCCTGAATCTTTGTTCACCAATATTACAGATAAGATAAATATTACTAACTTACCATTTAATCAAATAATTTCAGATACAAATCCATTGCAAACAATGGGTAACGATGATATTCAAACAAACGACGAATTTAAGGACTTTTGCGCAAATATTGATATTGAAGCTCACGAAGAAATTAGCGTAGGGTCAGGATTTGGTAGGCAGGCAACTGAAGAATGTACTGCACTAATAAGTTCTAGGTATTTGGTCAACAAATGTAATAATGTTAAGGTTCCGAGACAGCAGATGAACATAAGATTAACTGATACAACACCTTTTCATTGCACACCCAGACGCTTATCTTATTATGAAAGAGAGAAAGTGGCGGAAATTATTGAGGACTTATTGGAAAGAAAGATAATACGACCTAGCGAATCTCCATATGCATCTCCCATTGTATTGGTAAAAAAGAAGTCTGGAGAAATTCGTATGTGCATTGATTATAGAGGCCTTAACAAACTTACTGTTCGTGACAATTTTCCATTACCCCTTATAGAGGATTGCTTAGAGTATTTAGAAGATAAGCAGTGTTTTTCAGTTATTGATCTCAAACAAGGTTTTCACCAAATAGCTGTAGAAGATAGTTCCATACAATACACATCCTTTGTAACCCCTCATGGTCAGTTCGAGTACCTACGAATGCCATTTGGCCTTAGGAACGGACCAGCTATTTTCCAGAGATTTATTTTTGATGTATTTAAGGATCTTATTAGAGCTAAGAAAATTGTTGCATATATGGATGATATCGTGGTGGCAACGAAAACTGTACAGGAACATTTTGTTATTTTGAGAAAATTGATGGACAGAATTAGTGAGTATAGTTTAGAAATTAATCTTAAGAAGTGTAAATTTCTAGAGAGAGAATGTGAGTTCTTGGGTTATAGGGTCAATAAGCATGGCATATCACCGAATGATTCTCATTTAGAGGTGTTGAGACAGTATCCAATCCCACATAACCTTAAGAGTTTGCATTCATGCTTGGGATTTTTCTCATACTTCCGTCGTTTTGTTTTTTCGTTTGCCAGCATTGCAAGACCGTTGACGGAATTGTTAAAAAACGGTGGTCCTTTTCCTCTTAACAAAGAGCAAACAGAGGCGTTTAATACTCTTAAGTTGGCATTGGCAAATCCACCAGTGTTGGCAATATTCAGTCCCAAAAGGGAAACTGAGTTGCACACTGATGCAAGTTCACATGGTTTTGGTGCTATATTAATGCAACGCCAAGATGATGGGAAAATGCATCCTGTAGCATTTTATTCTGGCAAGACAACAGCTGCTGAGTCTAGATATCACAGCTTTGAGCTTGAGACTCTTGCAATCATTTATGCATTGCGCCGTTTTAGAGTTTATTTAGAACATAGAGCCTTTAAGATTGTCACCGATTGCAACTCCTTGGTGCAAACTCTTAGTCGAAAAGCTATTAATCCGAAAATTGCTCGTTGGTCTCTGGAACTAGAGAATTATGATTACCGTATCGAACATAGGCCCGGAAGTAATATGTCTCACGTTGACGCATTGAGTAGACAAGCAGACTTAGTAGATTTTGAGAGTAGTGATAACCCTAGCGAGAACCATAGTGATGATCTTAGGAGTAACCATAGTGATAACCGTAGCGATGACTTTAGGAGTAACCATAGTGATGATCTTAGGAGTAACCATAGTGATGACCTTAGGAGCAACCATAGTGATAGCCGTAGGGAGAACCGTAGTGTTGATTGTATGAGTCATAGTGTTAATTATAATGAAAACCGTAGGGATAATCGAAGAAGTGACCGTAGGAATCTGGATCAGGATAGAGAAGATGCTAGAAAAGAGTATGTAGACGATAGTAAAGAAGCCTGGGGAGAGAGTAAGCATAGTGAAAAGTTTGAGTTCTTAGAAGAATCCTTATTGAAATCCTTCCCTATCGTAGGCGTAGTAGGCGTAACAAAAGAGGATGTTGACTTATTGCTACACACCGAACAGATGAGAGATCCAGATATTGTGAGAACCCGTGATTTGTTAGAGAATGCTGAAGTTCTAGGTTTTGAATTAGTAGACGGTGTTGTGTATAAAATCGATGAAAATGATAACTTACGGTTGTATGTTCCCCTTAATATGGAAGATCAGTTAATTCGATTAGCTCACGAGAAATTGGGACATTTAGCAGCAGAAAAGTGTGTTAATAATTTGAGAAAATCTTATTGGTTCCCTTCTATGCGCAGTAAAGTAGAGACATTTATCAAAAACTGTTTGCCATGCATATTGCATTCTGTTCCAAAAACTATTCATAATAGGACGTTGCATAGTATTCCAAAACCTTCTGTTCCGTTTCATACTCTTCATATCGATCACCTAGGGCCGCTACCGAGCATAAATTCGAAAAGAAAGCATTTATTGGTTGTAGTGGATGCATTTACAAAATTTGTTAAATTATTCCCGGTGAATAGTACAAGTACTCGTGAGGCTAGAGATGCATTGTCAAAGTATTTTGAATTTTATAGTCGCCCCAAGAGAATAATTTCTGACCGTGGGACGTGTTTCACTTCTTTGGAGTTTAGTAGCTTTCTGACAGAACGGGACATAGAGCATATTAAAGTTGCAACAGGTGCGCCACAAGCTAATGGGCAGGTGGAACGAGTGAACCGAGTACTAACACCCATGTTGGGAAAATTGTCAGAACCGTTGCTGCAGTCGGATTGGCATAAGCTTATGTATAGGGTAGAATATGCTATAAACAATGCCGTCCATAGTAGCACAAAGAAAACCCCTAGTATGTTATTGTTTGGTGTTGATCAGAAAGGACCCATAGTTGATGAGTTGGCAGAATATTTAGAGTGTAGAATAAATAGCATAGAGCAGCGAGATTTGGAATCTATTAGACAAACTGCAGGTAAAAATATAGTTCAGTCACAATTAAGAAACGAGGACATACATAGGCAAAAGCATAGGCCTCCGTTAAAATATAAAGTAGGTGACTACGTTGCAATTCGTAATGTGGATACAACCGCTGGTATTAATAAAAAGTTTGCGCCAAAATATCGTGGTCCTTATCAGGCACACCACATCCCACACACACAAAAGCACAGATGCAGGTGTTGAAGACACACATTTGACATATTTACATACAATTAGTTTGTGAAATGTAAATTCAAAATACACACCACAAAACACACAAACAAAAAGTTTGTAAAGTTAAATGAGAATAAAAAGAAATACAAATCGTTATGACTGACAAACGCCCAACAACATGAGCAACAACAACAATTTCCTTGAACTTCCCTAACTCGAATTTTCTCTAACTCATACAAAATCGAGTGGCAATAGCGTTTACTGAGCAAATTTCATACAATTCTGCTTCCGTAACTCGAACCTTCATAAGTCGAATTTCTCCAAACAAAAATATTGGCACGTGCTTCTGTAAGTCGAATTTTTCGGGAAAATCCCCAAAAATGTTTAAATTTTTTTCGTATCTATTTAATGCTTTTGTTACCGGCTCGTTTGGATACTAATCATGAGAATAAAAAAAAACATTAAGTCAAAGTGCGTTGCATTTTTACAAGCAAAAACAAACTTTCTGGCAACACTGGCTCCTTTTACGCACACATATGCCAATCGCAAAAGCTATCAGCCATCCCAAACTCTGGCTGCTATGACACTTATGTAGTTGCTGCTGTCCTATTCCAAATCAAAGTAAAACATATGTCGGGTTTGCACTATTTTCCGAAATGTTTTCCATAATTAAATAAGTTTAGCTTCAGTTTTAATTCGATTTAATTCACGAGCTGTGCGCGTTGTACGAATTCCCGAGAGAAAGTGAGTGCTTCCTTTCCTGCGGTCAAACTTGTTAATTCTAATTGTCAAACATAATGACCCCGCACATGCTGAGGGCACTCCTTGCCGTCTCACTCACACTCTAGGGACTACGTCCAGCAGCAGCTCGGTCCATCTCACTCATTCGGACCATTCTGAGCAACTCTATTTACTGCACTCTTTTATCAACACTGCAATAACTGACAAGACGTCATGACTAAGCGAAAGTAGTAGGCCAACAAAGCCTACACAAAGCCTTCTGAGGTTGCTACCAATTTTACATCGCCACGACACGGCCATCCTGGCATTTACACGTCCTCGTGTACTCGTCAAGATATCACGACGAATAAATTAGTCATGTACAGAATTTATTTCTAGCATAACTTATTCGTTTTCTATTACAGTCTTGGTTTCTAATTAACATTATTTCAACACATTCGAAAATTCTCATGCTGATTCATTTCTCTACCAAAGGTAACGATACCACTCAATGGTCTTCTGCCTGTATACCCACATTGCCACACTCTAGGGCCTTCGCTAAACTTAGCGGTTATTACATTGTTCCAACTGGACTCATCGTCTCACCAAGACGGATACCACATCGTTCTAACCGAACTCATCGTCTCACATAGACGGATTCCACATCGTTCGAACCGAACTCATCGTCTCACATAGACGGATACCACATCGTCTGACATAGACGGATTCCACATCGTTCTAACTGAACTCATCGTCTCACATAGACGGATACCACATCGTCATATCTGACGGATAACTCTTCGTCTCACCTAGACGGCTCATTCTCAGTCCCATCTGGACTCTTAGGCAGGCTCAACTCTTCATTCTCAATCAAATATTGCCATTCAACAACTATGCATCAACTATGCATCCGCCAGGTTACTTTCACTCAAATTCACAAGCTTTGAAACCCTTCATTGCAACTAACCACATCACATGTGTGCAATTTTTTTTCAAACAACATATCACACGAATATGTTACAACAGTCTTAACAAACCTCATTCGGATATTGAAATTCTTTTGGAACATAGCCAACTTGCATCTTTCTCAGATCCTCACGATCTTCTAGAACTTTAATTACCAAAAACGGTCCTTTAAACTTAGCATCCAATTTGGTTTGATGCCGTCCTTCATTTTTCGATAGAACATAGTCTTAAAATTTATTTCCATTAACTGATGCTATCTTTTTATCAAATCTGGTTTTGATATAAATAGCCTGATAATTTTTGATTATAATCGCAAACTCTATTTTGTCTACCTACATCTCTGTGTCACAAGGCGGGATCAAACCTAGAGTACGTGCCTCTTTGCCGATTAGCAACTCCAAAGGCCTTACTTTGGTTACACTACTAACTGTGCAATTCAAAGCAAGTTGCGCCTCACCAAGAGCATCCTGCCATGATAGGTGGCTTGACTAAACCTCGGACAAGAGATTTTTAAGAGTGTTCATATCCTTTTTCATGGCTTCCTTTTGTAGCTATAAGATGAAGTTCTACTTTTTGAAATTCACAAAATTCTGGAAATTTCTCTTTCAATGTTTTGCATGTGATGCAACTATCGAAAGACTTTGTTTGATCACTGACCATCGAAATGCATGCGGCACGACTGGCAAGCTACGGGTCCTTCCATTTCTCTGAACTCTTCGGAACAAAACACCCAACTCATAAGTCTGTGCAACATCGTCTGCCAATTTCCTGAGTTAAGCTTGTTAATAATGCCAGTAATTTTGGCTATGAAAGCCAAAGCTTTTAACTCTTCAGCCTCGGTCGCCTCTCGCACACAATTTCCGGCCAAAAATACACATGCGCCGCGAGCTCTCCCTCTCAATAATCCACTCTAAAATCAAAGGACTGCAACAACGCACACCAGCGATGCACTCTCATCAGACCAATTCTTGTTCGCAATGATTTGAGAGAATCCACAGTCAGCATTCACCTCAAACTCGTGACCAAGCAAACAATGCCGAAAACGACTAACGGACTCAACAATTGCCAATGCTTCCAGTTCATACGAACGGTATCCGGACTCAGCAGGGGAAGTAGTTTCACTAAAACACTCCGCCACGCGAGGACCGCCGTTGATCTGATGCAATAAAAGCTCGCATCTGCATTGGCTTACTCGTAAGCACAGCACTGGATTTCCTTCCAATTTCATCCAAATCATCGTCTAACTAAAAACGCGTCTGCTCGAAAAGAGTGAACATATTGGTTTCATAAATTGAGAAAAAGCGAGACACAAATTTTGGAAATAACACGCCAATCCAATAAACCGAATCATGCCTTGCGGCGGTGGCAAGGAACCTATCGCAAGGTTCTTTCGCGGATTACGTCTCAACTCTTCAGGTCCAACCTCATACGCCAAATACTTTGCCGAAGTTTTAAGAAATCCACATAAAGTAATATTGAGCAGTTTTCCCCATTACAATAATAAATATTGAGCGACAGTTGAGCCGCAGCCAACACACCAAATAAAACCTTCACAATGCGTTCAAGACGGCTCGCTGAAAACGCACAGAGCGTTCTTGAGGCCAAACGGCATTGACAAATCGGAAAGATCTCACCTCGTTCTTCGACGGTCATATTTCGCCACTTCGTAGTTAAGGATGTCACCAACATCCCGAGTCACGACTCGCACAAACTGTGTGACACTCGCTGTCAGTCGGACGGTTGTTCGACAAACTTAAAAACATGGCCGCCAGTGTTTCTTCGTTTTTGTACCGCTGAACAAACTACTCTTTAAACTGCTACCACTTGATGACGGGACAGGATATTTTAGTTAGCCACTGCGAAGCACTACCCTCCAACGAATTAACACAACTGGGCCGACTTCTTTTACCGATGTCTGCATTACTTTCGCGAACTCAATAAAATTTCGTATTGGGAATTACAAGCCACTGCTCTTCAATTAATGTAGGTGATGGCACAGATCCCACTTCTGATGTCGGGTTTGCACTATTTTCCGAAATGTTTTCCATAATTTAATAAGTTTAGCTTCAGTTTTAATTCGATTTTATTCACGAGCTGTGCGCGTTGTACGAATTCCCGAGAGAAAGGGAGTGCTACCTTTCCTGCGGTCAAACTTGTTAATTCTAATTGTCAAACATAATGACCCCGCACATTCTGAGGGCACTCCTTGCCGTCTCACTTACACTCTAGGGACTACGTCCTGCAGCAGCTCGGTCCATCTCACTCATTCGGACCATTCTGAGCAACTCTATTTACTGCACTCTTTTACCAACACTGCAGTAACTGACAAGACGTCATGACTAAGCGAAAGAAGTAGGCCAACAAAGCCTACTGAGGTTGCTACCAATTTTAGATCGCCACGACACATATAAATTCAGTTAATAGGGAATATCTTTCAAGCCCACCCATGAATTTTTTTGTGTTATGTATCAAAGAACGCGAAATTTTACACACTACGACATTTTGAAGATAAAAAAAAAAACCGTTAAGGGCGTTTTCTCAAAAACCTCCAAAATGTGGGAAAATATACCTTATTTCACCTCTAGCTGTTTACCTATGCATAGGTCAAGTGACCACTTTTCTGTGTGAAATTAATAACGACCATAAAATCATGTCATTTAAACTAAAAACTATAATTTCGTTGGGCGTTGACGTACTATGTATGTACGTTCAAGTGGTCCAAGCGACACCAAGCCTTAGCTTGTTACGCGCGGATCAGAAGACGAGTTCGCGGGCGGACGGAAACGAGATGAACGGCATGCAAATTAAAAGGTCGCGAAGAGAGAAAGAAGATAGACAGTTACGGACATAAAATATGAAAACGGATATAGATTTAAATTACTAAGAAATATAATAAAAATACTAAACTAATTATTATTAGCTAAATGGGTTAGTAGCAAAATTTTAGCAAAAACTATAAGTTAGAATAAATTTGTTAAAAAAATGGAATTTAACCCATTAACAACCAAAAATTAAAATTAGCCCTCTTGCACCCATTTGTTCAAACATAATACCTAGTATTCAGTCATTCATTTTTTCTCACCTACAAAATCACTGCGGACGGCAGTCCGCGCTAGTGACGAAAGCAGCACGAAGGGTGCGAAGGCGACTAGCATATATACACAGGAAGAATGGAAAATTTGCTATGACTGTCCGATCAGGTCAAGCTATATACCGATCGAAAGGTATCAACTTAACTTACAAATGTGCATACTAAGACTTTTGAAAACTCACCTGGTTCGTGAGATAAACAGGTGTAAGTGGAAGGGGCAAAATTTAAATGATTAGAGCTAGTGGGGCCGTTGGAGCCTTTTGGTCAGCATTTTTAATTTTATAATATTTCTCATAAAAATACGCGTCGAATGACACCTCAATCATCAAAATCCGACTACTGGTTCAAAAGACAAATTTTTTGAAATTTTTGGTGCCCTTCTCAAAACGAGATGAAAAGTCAGTCTGTTTGTTTGTTTGTTTGTCTGTTCGTTTGTTTGTCTGTT
>JBAMBJ010001626.1:0-193483 GCA_037043495.1 Drosophila recens
CAGCCAACAGCACACAACAAGGGCACCAGACGGAGCAACACTACAAAGCACACAACACACGGCGAGGGATCAACAGACGAGGCGATACGCAACACACTGGTTGGGATACATAATTCCAGCAACTGGAGCGAGACACCAACACACACAGGACGCAACCGTGAGTCCGTCCCTACAGGCAGCTTGGCGCAGTCGTTGCCATTGGCGCGCCAAGTGCCACGACAGCTCTGTCAGACACCGCGTCCGGAGCAATCAGCCTTTCTGAGCAGGCGCAGCATCCTCCTGCATTCAAACTGCTTCAGTCAGCAGGTGCCGCCTCATCGCCTGAGCGCACCAGAAATGGTGTATGAATCCATGTTGTCGTCTACCAGTTCTATGACCTGTAAATTAAAGTGCACATTTAATATACTTCATTGTTTACACATATGTGCGTGTGCATAAATACACGTAGTTACATACATATATACTTACCTGCAAATCACTTTTGCCAGTCTGTCCCATAAGAGCTCTTTAGGGAAGCTAGGCCTAATATATACTTACCAGACTAGATCACACAATAATATTATAAGCACTTAATTGTTATAATTTAGATCATATTTATACACTACACTTACACATATTATACTGAACAGCTGTTTACATTATTTACATTTTCTCGCGCCCATTCAATCAGGGCTGCCAGAAAGTTTTCCTTTTTAATGTGTGCATTGATGTTTCTGCGTGCACGTTGAATACACTTTTATACGTACATACCTGCACTCATATCCTGGTATCCAGTCTCCGTAGGGAAGCTAGATTTAAAATATATACTTACCCGACATAAACTCTTACCAGACTCGAGAATTTGATCCTATATTTGTAATTTTCACACACATATTGAATTCTTTGTGAACTCGTTTGTTTACATTTCTCGCGCTCATTCAATCAGGGCTGCCAGAAAGTTTTCCTTTGTATATTTCGTGCGATAGTTGGTTAGGATTGTTAGGTGTTGAAAACTATCGAATAGATGTAAATAATATATGTAATATGTAAAATGTTAGGGAAAATTAGTATTAATAATGATTGAAAATTATAACGTTTAAAATGAAAATAATTTGTTAATTTATTTATTCGGGTGAGATAGATATGTGGTAGATTGGGTGAAGTTTGGATTTAGGGAGTCGGCATAAATTTCGAAAGCCGACTATAGGTAGGGAGGGCGTCGTAGTGGTGGATAATGCCATCTGTCCACCAGATCCTTGCCAGCAGATTGTCCGTTGTAGGTGTTGAGAAACCAGTCCAAGTATTTATTCCAGTTATAAAAATATAAATTTCTTTGTTACCCGACTCGCCAGGTATCGAGGTCTTACTCATCCCTGAGTAGTGCCGATGGCTAGCCGGCAAATCGATATCTGGTTGCGATAGTCAAGTCGGATCATAACATGTTCAAGTTATTTATTTAAGCCATATACGCTAAAGGAAATTCAATAGGATGAACATATAGATTCTACATTGGAATAAATTGACTTTTTCCATATTTATGTCCATTTTCTTAAAAATTGATTTTCAAAATGGACCGTTTGTATTTTTTCGATTACACTAAGTAAAATAGTAAAATTGTAACATAAACCATTTTAATACATAGAAATATATTGAAAGTTTAATTTAAAACAAGTTTTTCCAGCTGTTTCGATATATAATTTAAAAAAAGAGAGACAGAAACAACAGAAATATTTTGTGGAAAAAAATGTCACGTGCGACAGTGACTCAAATTACATTTAAAAAAAAACTACTTGATATTTTTAAATCAAACAAAAAGCATTTTTTAGATAAATAAATACATTACATTTCAAAATAAATAGCATCAAAATATACGTTCACGTTTTGCCGAAATCAGTGCTAGAACTGGTCGCCGAAAAAACGACTTCTATCTGAGTCGCGTGCGAATGCCTTAGTTTTTTTAAATTATCTTGAAAACGAACAATTTCCCAAAATCCACTTTAGCACCAATTATAGTGCTAATCAGTACCTATAAGTTTCTCCTTTTGTTTTAACAAAATAATGTTTTGGCATATGTTTTATTTCACTTTGAATGCGTACGAATGTCGCATTCGACATGGGAGAATTACCCATATGCATTCTAGTAATTGATTTTTGTATGTAAAATATTTTCAATAATCAATAATGGTATTCCGGAAAGCGGTTTGGATTTGGTTTAGATTTCGCAGTCAGCTGACCACAGCTGCTCCATACAAAATTTTCATACAAAATTGTCCTTTTCTGACTGTCTTTCGGCATTTTGTGCAATTATGCCCTTTTCTGTTTACTTTTTAGCTGTCAATCAGCTGTTCTCACAGGCTGTCAGCCGTTCACGAAATCTAAAGCTAATCAGAGTGCAAAAAGGTTCGTTCCGTCAACTGATTTAGATTTGGTTAAAAATAATTTAAACCAAATCTAAAACGGTTGCCGGAATACCATTATTATTTGCGGTCCCTGGTTTATTTGTTTTTCATTGAAGCTCTTCTTCGTTCAGTTTCAACTACTGCTTCTTCTTTGCTAAATGACATTCAGAGTATGTTGGATATTTACAGTTGTTGTCTGTCAGCTGTTGCGCACATAAACAAAAATTACTTACAATTTACATTTAGCTCCTTTTAAAAAAATGACACTGCGGTGTCGTACTTGTGCTGGTGTTATTTACAACAAGAATGCCATTAACCTATTTGAGTTGGAAAACCTGGAAATCCTGACAAATATCCAAACGATAGTTGGAAGGCCAGTAAGTTCATCTGTATACAAAAATATTGCGACTTCTCATGATTAAATTTATATGCAGCTTGAATGTGATCCAGAGCTACCATCCCACATATGCGGATGCTGTTTGCTTGACTTGAAATTGGCAGTAAAACACATGAAAGTGTTTCGAGAGAGATGCATCAGGACTCAAAAGAAACTTCGGAATACCCCGATAAATAACGAAAGCAAACTAAATGACGGCGCTGATACTATTATAAAAGTGGAAGTTCACTTTGATTACGATGAAGATTTTCAAAAAATCGATAAGGCTGCGGATGTCGCAGATTTGGACGAAGACTTGATTGAGTTTCAAGAGGAGCAGGGAGAAAATGCACAAGACATGTCAAGAAATACTTTGGATGACACCGACCAAGACGTGGACTCCTTGATTGCCAGCGTGCGGCAGAATGAAATGAACAGCAGTGACAGTCGAGAGTCAGAGGAGGAATTCGAGAAGATCTCTTGCCCAAATGACAATCACATCAGTCTATCAAATTCAACTGGTCCCGCAACAGAAACTAAAAAAACAAATCGAAATGAAACAAAGAAAAAGAAAAAGAAGATTTCTAGCATAAGTAGTCCAGATGATGATGTTGCTGAAAACGACCAGGGCAACTCCGGTGAAGTTAAAGTCAAAAAGAGCTACAAGAGCTGGAAAAATCTGACACCGGAACAGGTAATCGCAGAGAAGCGACAAAGACGACGACGGGACTTCTACTGTGATCAATGTGGCAGGCATTTCACGGATCAAAGCAACTTCAAACTCCACATGCTCCGACACTCGGGCATCAAGAACTTTCAGTGCAAGCAGTGCTCGAAAACGTTCTACACAGAACACCTGATGCAGTGGCATGAGAAGCTCGTGCATCAGGATCAGCGGCCCTATGCCTGTAAATACTGCGAAAAATCGTTTAAGAACACCTCAGCGCGTATAGTACATGAACGGTGAGTATTATCACTTAAAACAAATAATGTACAGAGAACTCATCTCATACAAATGAATGTTCAGTCGAAATCCCTTGTGAAGCGTCCACTGGGAAATTTTACCGATCCGGCAATATTGTACGAGAAGGGAATTTATTTTTGTGACCGCTTCAGTCAACGGCCTGTGTTCGTAGCTTGCTCAGCAAGCGAAACTTAAAACATGTTCACTATAAAATACCATCTACCCTCAAAATTACCCACATTATTTTATTAAGAAGACACCTTCAAATTTTATAAAATTTTACTTGCTTAGTGGTATTATAATACTATAGTTATTAATTTCGATAAATAAACAAAACAGTTCTTATTTCTCAACAGCTCGCACACTAATGTGCGTCCATATTCCTGTAACTTCTGCGATAAAACCTTTACTAATGTGTCCGGTCTGAATCGACACAATTTAATACACAATGGCGTGCGAGCTCATTTGTAAGTATAAGTTTTTACGACCAACTCCAATATACATAATTAACATTCGCAAACACTTTCAGCTGCAAAATATGCGATAAAAACTTTCAACGTACTACTCATTTGAAGTCGCATCTACGATCGAAGCAGCATGCTTTGAAACAAGCCAGCATGGATTTAGAGAGAGAAATTAAATGATGAAATTTAATTTCTGTTTTGATCACTGTGAACGGCGGTTCACGCTAGTGACAAAAGCATAACGAAGGCAGCTTTTTTTTAACGTTCCTTAATACATAGTTACCATTGACTCCAATTACAACTGAACCGAATATCTTTACAAAATCAATAACATTTGTAATTAATTTAGGAAAAAAAATGGTCTAATCACACTTAAATAATAATAAAAGATATTTGTTTTCTTAAACTTTTTTTACGAAATTGAATAATAATCTAATAAATCAAGTTTTCTGTTAGTATATTTATAGTATATTAAGCGCACTGAAATAGTATAATTTGCTGGAATCAGTATTTTTTTGGTAAACCAAATACAGTCACACTGTATCGTACTGTTTATCGTAAAGGTTGGGACAAATTGTGTTGAATTTTTGGATAAAATGGAAGATTTTTGCCGAACTTGCGGCAAAACAGTGAATGCCGAAGGATGTATTAACATATTTTCTCCCTTGGGTCGCCGGCTCTTACAATGCGTTCGCACAATAACCAATTGCTGGGTGCTGTGACATTTCAACTAAGCAAATCAAGAATCTAATAATTGTTTTACTCCAGGTGCAAAATGTGGCCGGATTTCCCATTTACATATGCGAGGACTGCCAGACGCTGCTCAAGAAGGTCAGCTCCTTTCGCAAGCGTTGCACTAAAATTGAGGCTTTCCTCTCCAAGCGTAAACCAAAGTTGAGGGCAAGCGATTGCACTTCGGCAGCTAAAGTTCATGATTCCAAGATTGTCGACCCGCTGCGAATCGAAGAAGATCAGGAGATTGTGACACATGGCATAAAGAAGGAGGCAACAGGCGAGCAATATAATAATCAGATCGAAGATGACCTCTATGATCAGCATCAGCAGGAGCACGTCGAGCAAACGAGCGAATGTGATTACGATGCGCAGCCAGATTCCGAAGGCTATGCCGGTTTATCCTTTGATGCGGTTATACAGGAAGCACCCACACATACATCAGATGCTAATACTGCACAGAAGGAACCTGACGCCATTTCCAAAAGTCAATCAAGTATAGGAATCAAGTCAGTGTCCCGCAAATATACAATGCGTGTGGGCAAAAGAACGATGTACATTAAGCTGACCGATGAAAAACAGCCAAAACGAATTGTAGATCCTCAACGGCAATGGTCGGGAGCACGTCCCTGCATTTGTGAGCATTGTGGTCGCCAATTCAAGGACGCCAGCAATCTTAACATGCACCTGTTGCGGCACACAGGTACCAAGAACTACGAGTGCAAGCAATGCAATGAGAAATGCTACACACTGCATTTGCTGCGACGCCATCAGCTGAAGCACACAGAAGGTCCATACGAATGCACATTCTGTGGTCTCCAATACAGTACAAACAGCTCACGCGTGCGACACGAACGGTAAGTAACGAGACCCCCAATCAAGTTCAAGTCCAATCTTTAGGAACATCGTTTATTTTATAGTGAGGCTTGCAAGAAGGGACGAGCTCCACAGTCAAAAACTGAGCTAATCAAACGAGGAGAACGCACATTTCAGTAAGATTATCTTGACAACCACATTACAACTTGTTCTTAATTTACATTCTTGTTCACCCAAAAGCTGTGATGTCTGTGATCTTTGGTTCCTGCGTGCCGGCAATCTCGCGCAACACTTGAGCTCATCAAATCATGTTGCCAACGAACGACGGAAAAACAAAAAGTGTCAATTAAAACAAAACAATCCGTAAAATATGATAGTATGTTGTGGCTTTAAGACTTGTATTTATAAAAAACTAAACTATTCCATTGTATTTTTACATAACTAAATACAAACAATAGTATAATTCAGACAATTAGCTTGAGTCTTCGACAATCTTCTCCTTTTGCGCCTTTAGCAGATTATCCTTATGCATTTTGCTAAACTGATGCGAATGCAAGTTGAACTTGTATCGGAAAAAGGCATCGCAAATGTCACACCTGCAAAGAGAAATATGTTATAGTTGTGAATAGAAATTTGTTAATCATGTGATCAACCTGTAAGGACGTTCGCCAGTATGAATCCGTTCATGATCTTTAAGCTTAGTCCGTGTGTAGAATCCTTTGAGGCAAATGTCACATTCGAAGGGACGCTTACTATCGTGCCTCATCTCGTGCTTCTTTTTAGCTTGAGGAGTCGCAAATCTCGTATCGCAGAACTTGCATTTGTAAGGAGTCAAGCCCAAGTGTTGATTTATATGCCCGTTAAGCGCGTATTTGGTGGCATAGGTTTTATCGCAATAAATACACGAGTGGCGAGCGTATTCCTTTGGCACTGACTCTGGCTGTGACTGACTTTCTTTCAGCTCAATCCTTTGGTTCAACTTATTCACATTCCTGTGAATGCGCGGAGATGCTCCATGTACGTTTCTGTAATGACGATTGCTTTAGTTTAGATTTCCAATTATAATGGCAAGTGTACACATACTTCTCGTGCAGATAACGCGTGTTGGATGAACCAAAAGCTTTTGGACAGTAATTGCAGACGAAGGGAAGTTCGCCTCGGTGACGCACACGGATATGCATGTTTCTCATATAGGCATCATAGAACTGCTTGGGGCATTCGGGACATGGATAGTTCTTGGTGCGCGTGTGCCGCAGCATATGTATTGTCAGGTTGCATCTCACGCGAAAGGATGCACCGCACTGATCACACACGTGGTTGAGTGGCAAGGCTCTGATCTGTTCACGGCGTATCCGATTTTTCTCCTCTCTCGTGCGTTTTGTACGTTTGGGCGCGGGCTCCCGTGGTATTTGCCTTCTTTGCCTTACCGACTGGATGTCTGGGATTGCTGCCTTCTTTTGTTTTGGTCGTGGTGTCCTCTCCTTTCCTCGATATTCATTTAAAAGATCCTCATAGATCTGGGCACCCAAAGCAAGGCTACTTGAATCCGCTGCAGCCGGATGTAATACCTCTCCCGTTATTTTAGTCACTGATCGTGTTAACGGCTCAACTACAGTTGTTTGTCCATGCGCTCCTTCAGCCGGAAATATAGATATGAAATCTTCCTCTTTTATATCGTCAGCCGTCTGTGGTTCGACCTTATCATTGTCGCACAATTCAATGCCGTTCTCTGGAAGATCGACATCGTCGCCACCTGTGAGCAGAAGTTCTGTCCGTATGCATGTTTCTCGGAACTCAATGGATGTGCGTAAGTTGTCAACACAATGGGAGCACATGAATCGAGAAATTTCATCGTTGCATTGGATCTGCAACGCAAAATTTAAAATGTAAGGCAGTAATATGACTTGTAACAAGGAAACACTAACCCAAATTCCGGTAATAACTTCGATGTGGTACAACATCACAGCGTTTTCCTCGTCGCATAGATCTTTCGCCTTGTCATCCACAACAAAAAGGCGAGAGCAAGTGCGGCATTTCTTCTCATTGATCAAAGTAACATTATTTTCACTGATCTTTGTGGCATTGTTAGCCTCCAGCTGTTCTTCGGCCAAGGGATCTGACTCTGTGGGTGCGGGGGTGAACGGAACGAAGGCATTTCCAGTGGCGCTAACAAAATCTGGTACTGAGACAATCCCGGTATTCCGGACAAAGTCCGGGGCAATAGTTATTGCTCCACTGGCCTCAGCTGCCTCCCGCGCTTCCGCTTCCTCGAGCAGCTCTGCGACCAACTTTTTGTTCTTGCGCTTCTCCGACTTCTCCCGTTCGGCCTCACTTATATCGTTTTTATTGATGCATGGCACCGCACCCGGTTTCAGCGTTCTCTTCGAGCACAATCCTTAAATATTGAATTTCAAATAAGTTTTGTAGATGAGTTTGCAGTATGTGAAATCGATTACACGAACCCATTTGAAATTGTAATCCGCCTTGGATGTCCTCCTCTTTAAAGTGCTCATTGCAAATGACGCTCTTTTGGTACGGTTTTAGCTTGTCTTTGTTGTTTTTGCGGCAAAACGAAAGCCATCTTTTCAAAACATCCGGATTTTTTGGAAAGCTAAAAAAACTAAATTGTTGTGAATGTTTTTGTCTCGACTTAAACTTGTTTGTGCAGTTATGCACCGCGCACTTCATTTTTCTACAATTTTATTTATATTTGTGACGTCGCACTTCAGAATCAGCAGGGTTGGCAAACGGACATTAGCTCCGCTAGGGATGGGTATCGATATGGCGATATCGATAATATATCGATATTTACTAACGATATCCAAGCAGGAGACGATATGATATTTAATGCGATACCATTTAGATATATCGAGCTTTAATTCGATATATCGAAAAATACATATCATCTAAAAATTTTCGTTTTTCCCTTCTATTCTGTGAGCGATGATGCTGGTTGCATCGTGCGTTCGCGTTACACATTTCCAATATGCCAAATTAACTAATTTTAAATCATTTTTAAACGTGATTATTTATTTATTTCGAAGTGCAAGTTTTAAGTTTTTGAAATTCTGATATTCTCTTTCCTTTTAAACTGCTTAAGAAGCATTTCTTTATTTAATTTGTGAATTAATAAATATTGTTATTAATTGAACAAACTGTATTCAATAAAATTTGATGTTTTTGTTGAAAACATAAGAATATCGTTTTTATCGATATTCATGGCGATATTTACGATATTTACTACGATATGATATTTTCGATATGATATTATATACGATATTATTTTGGATATTAATATCGTCACTATTTTGGATATCGCCATCCCTAAGCTCCGCTATTAAAAAAATCGATAGCTCATCGATATATTTTACATAGCACAGTTCATTAGAAAGAACGAAGTCCTTTCTTGTATGACAGTCAATAGTGGGATTCCGGTAAACGTTTTTGATTTGGTTTTGATTTGATTTTGATTTTTCAGTCAGCTGTTCACAGCTGCTCCATACAAAATTTTCAGTGTGCGCAGAGCAAATCAGGGAAATGTGGTCTTACTAATTGATTTCGAAAAATCAGCTCTGAGACTGATTATTTTTTCATTTTGATTTGGTTTCGAACAGCTGTGTGACAGTTGGTGTTTGTTTGCATTGTAAATCTACGAATATTCAATAAAAACATATTCGATGACTTTCTTTCGGCATTTTGTGCAACTATGCCCATTTTTGTATACTTTTTAGTTGTCAATTAGCTGTTTGCCTAGGCTGTCAGCTGTTCACGAAATCAAAAAATAATCAGTGTGCAAAAAGGGTCGTTCCGTCAACTGATTTAGATTTGGTTAAAAATAATCAAAAACGTTTACCGGAATCCCACTAATGTTTTCATATTTTCTGCAGTTATTCGTTTTTTTGAGCTATGCTGATTACCATGATAAAATCTTTCGGATTTGTTCATGAGCATCGGACAAATGCAGGGCTGTTATTCTATTTACAAAATATGTTCTCAAATTGTGTGAATAGCAAGTTCAGCACGTCAACAACCAACCATTTTCGAAGGACGAGCGCACAGTGGTTGGGCTTCTATGGAGCCGCGGCCAAAAATACTTCTAGTGGGCTTATCGTTATGAAATTTTCACCAAAAATCTAGAAAAATATCCTTAATATATAACAAAAAAATTGGCCAAATAGTACTACTATATCCTATAGTTTCCATACAAACGATCGGGACAAATGTTGATAACTTTGACATTTCCTAAGATAAATGATTAAATTTTAATATTTGGTCACCTTATGAGGAGATTAGCGGAATTTTGAGCCCCAGATCGGTGTTTTGGAGCATAAAATTAAATTTTTGTGGCGCCATCATATTCAAAAGTCTTTGCGCATATACATACACTCATCGAAGTTTAATTAAAGGCACCTTATTTTGGCATAAAAATTATGACTGGCGATAACGGTATCTTAAATTCGTTTTTAAATATTGTTATTCATCTTAGTAGTATATTTTAAGTTTATTAAAAATCATTTACCGTTAGATTTTATATTTTTAATTTAATTTTTTGTAAGTCTATTTTTTCGACTTTTCTCCTCGCTTACTGGAAAAAAATTTGTTGATGCAAAAACATTCTTCAAACAATTCTAAGAGTGACTGCAAAAAAAGAATTCAAAAATCTCTTCGCTTGTATTTTTTATGATTTTTTGAAAAAGGCAAAAAAGCCACTTTTGGTATGAAAAATGGGTTATTTCCTCCTTTTCATACAAAAGACTGCTTCATTTTTTTACGATTATACACACATCTGCAAAATTTCTGCAGCTAGTTTTAACACATTACAAAGTTAAAACTAAGACAAATACAGTGACATATGTATGTATAAACCCATTGTATAATTTTGTAGTATCACAACTAAAACTTTCAATAAACATAAAAAAGATTTTTACAAAATACACATAAAAAGTTATGTCCATTAAATTAACATCACAAGAACAATTTCACATATAAACTGATTATTAATTTGTATATTTAAAGTAAATACCTTCAACTTCAAAATTAATTTTAAATTATTAATTTTGGGACACTCTGCCAAAAGTTACAATATTTTAAAATGAGATTTTGCTTTCACAAAAAACATACTAGGCGCAGCAAGGTTGCAAAAATGAACGCGTGCTTATGCTTTCAATGCAAATTTTTTTTTTTTCGTCAGGGTTCCAAAATAAAACTGTGTTGCCATTAAGATGATTAGACATTTTACAGTAAATTTACTTACACTTCGCCTAATAATTTTGTGGCCGTTTTTTTGATTTTTGGCCTATGGACGCAACCACTGTGGAGCGCCGTGTTTAAAACTGAACTGATTGAATAACAATAATACATTTTTACTTTATTTGTATACAAAATCTGTAATGTCTATGACCTTTGGTTCCAGCGTGCCGGCAATCGACGAATATACAAAAAGTGTCAAAACAAAAATTCCTTAAAATATAAACGCGAGATAGAATGTTGTGGCTTTGGGACTTGTATTTATAAAAATTAAACTATTCCATTGTATTTTTACATAACTAATTACAAATAGTCTAATTCTGTCGATGAACTTGAGTCTTCGACAATCTTCTCCCTTTGCGTCTTTAGCAGATTATCCTTATGCATTTTGCTAAACTGATGCGATTTCAAGTTGAAACTGTATCGGAAAACGGAATCGCAAATGTCACACCTGCAAGAGAAATATGTTATAGTTGTGAATATAAATTTGTTAATTATGTGATCAACCTGTAAGGACGTTCGCCAGTATGAATCCGTTCATGTTCTTTGAGCTTAATCCGGTCGTAGAATCCTTTGAGGCAAATGTCACATTCAAAGGGACGCTTACTATCGTGCCTCATCTCGTGACGTTGTCTCGCTAGAGGATTCGGAAAACTCATATCGCAGAGCTTGCACTTGTAAGGAGTCAGGCCTAAATGTTGATTCACATGAAATCTGAGCGCGCATTTTGTGACATAGCTTTTATCGCAATAACTACAACAGTGACGACCAAATTCGTCTACAATTGACTCTGACTGCGTCTGACTTTTCTTGAGTCCTATACCTTGGGTTAAGTTATCTACATTCCTGTGAATGCGAGGAGATGCCCCATGATCGTTTCTGAAATAACAATGGCTTTAGCTAAGAAATTTGTAATGGTAATGAAACACCTACTTCTCGTGCAGATAACGTTCGTTGGAAGCTTTAAATGCTTTCGGACAGTACTTGCAGGCAAAGGGAACTTCGCCTCGGTGACTCACACGGATATGCATGTTTCTCGTATAAGCATCATAGAACTGCTTTGGGCATTCCGGACATGGATAGTTCTTGGTGCGCGTGTGCCGCAGCATATGTTGTGTGAGATGGCTTCTCATTCGAAAGGATGCACCGCACTGATCGCACACGTGATTGCGGGGCAAGGCTCTTCTCTCTTCACGGCGTATCCGATTTATCTCCTCTCTCGTTTGTTTGGTACGTTTGACCGCTGGCTCCCGTGAAGCTTGTTTCCTTTTCTTTGTCGACTGGGTTTTTGGGATTGTTGCCTTCTTTTGTTTTGCTTGTGGAGTCTTCTCCTTTGCGTGACATTCACTCAAAAGCTCCTCATAGATCTGGGCACCCAAAGCAATGCTACTTGAATCCGCCACAGGTGTTTCTTTAGATACTGCTAGTGCTGACGGCTCAATTAAAGTTGCTTCTTCGGTGAATTCCTCCTCTTTTATATCGTCAGCCATCTGCGGTTCGACCTTATCATTGTCGCACAATTCAATGCCGTTCTCTGAAAGATCGGCTTCGTCGCCACCTGTGAGCAGAAGTTCTGTCCGTATGCATGTTTCTCGGAACTCAATGGCTGTGCTTAAGTTGTCAACACAATGGGAGCACATGAATTGAGAAATTTCATCGTTGCATTGGATCTGCAATGTAAAATGCAAAATGTAAGTCAGTAATATGACTTATAACAAGGAAACACTAACCCAAATTCCGGTAATAAATTCAATGTGATATAACATCACAGCGTTTTCCACGTTGCTCAGATCTTTTGCGTTGTCATCAGCAACAAAAGGGCGGAAGCAGGTGCGACATTTCATCTTATTGGCCAAAGTAGCATCGTTTTCATAGCTCGTTGTGGCATTATCTGCCTTCACCTGTTCCTCAGCCAAGGGGTCCTTCTCTGAAGGCGCGGAGGTGACCGGAACGAAGGCATTTTCCGTGGAGCTGACAAAATTTGGAACACCTGCCTCCCGCACTTCTGCTTCCTCGAGCACCTCTGAGACCAACTTTTTGTTCTTGCGCTTCTTCGATTTCTCCCGTTCGTTTTTATTGTTGCGTGGCAATCCTTTAAAAGTGAATTTTAATTTAGTAGTGTTGTTGTTTTTGTGGCATTTGTAATTAATACGAACCCATTTGAAATTGAAATCCGCCTTGAATGTCCTTCTCTTTAAAGTGCTCATTGCCATTTCCTTTTGCGACATCCTGATTTTTCTGTAGGCTTAGAAAATTTAATTGCTAGACTGCTTTAGTATGAACTTCAATTTGTTTGTGCAGCGCCTTTCAGTTTTGTACAAATTATATTTCTATTCCTAACAAACAACGCCTCGCAGAACTAAGATCAGGGTTGGCAAACGCATGTTCAACAATCGACAGCTCATTAATATATATTTATACATCAGTGAAAGAGGGATGCGATAAAGCAAGTGTGTCTTAAGAGCGAGAAAGCTAAAACGACTGCTTGCTTACTGCATCATCATGTAGGCAAAAATTGAGAGCGCTTACTAAGTTCTGGGTACCTTATTATTGTACCATGACCTTATTTAGCTAGCGTTGACCTGGACGTTCTTGAGCGGCACAAAATGCAATATTGTTTCGACATTTAGATCACATATGCACGAAAAAGAGAACGATTCGGCAGCCGACGAGACCACCTTATACTTATTGCATCATGAGTGAATGTAATACAGAGAGAGCAATTGCCTATGACCTGAGAGTCTGAGTGTTACTCAATACAAGTAAAATGGGACCACAATTTTCTCTTTACTGGCAATACCACATTTAATTATTTCTCTTCTGTTATTTGGGCACAATTTCTAAATGATCATAGAAGTAATAGTTGTAAGGGTAAACTTACTCATTTTCACTGACAGAATAAGGAATTTCTTCCGTGCATAACATTTTTTGAGGAACTGCGTGCGGATGCAAAACCTTACGCTTTGCCTTATATATAAAATCATTTTCATTGAAATGACTTTCACAGATTCTATTATCGGCTTCTAATATTGTTCCTGTTGCATTAATCCACATTTGTCTCTTCTTAATATCTCTGGGAACGCAAACTAAACGACTCGAGTTTGAGCGACATATTTTGCACACACGGGGCATTTTTCAGAAAATTTAATACGACCGCTTACTACGACGTTTGCTTTTATACTGAGCAATCGTAGCCCCGAAAAGAGAGCGCGTTGAGCGAATCCCTCACCTTGTTATAATTTCACCATAATCTAGACCTAAACTTGTTTGAGCAGTTTTTCACCGCACACTTAATTTTTGTACAATTTTATTTCAATTTGTGACGTCGCACTTCAGAACCAACAGGCAGTGATGCCAAACATTTTCTGAAAAAAAAGACAAAACGACCAAAAAAAAAGGGAAAAAAGGCTGAAAAACTAAAAAATAAGACAGGATAATAGGCCAAATTTTTTTTATTACTTTTCTATTTAATTTAATAGTTTTAGGGCCTCTTCAATGATTTGTTCGTCTTTACTTTCTTTGTTTTCATTGTACGTCGCCATGGTGCCTATAAACTTAAGATATTTGTAGGCAAGATGTACAAATGGCAACACGATTTGTGTCGACGCAATCCGAATCTGCCGAAGATAAAATATGCATATGCATATAATTGAAAAATCGTATAATATATATATTTACCTAATTGTTAAAATAGCATTTATCGTCTGTATTTCAAGACGGTTCCTAAATTTAGTTTTTACCGAACTAACATGGCTAAAAACCCTCTCTACTTCAGCGTTTGACCAAGGCAACGATAAAAGAGACAAAATACAAGTGACCACTTCTGAAAAAGGGTTACTGCCTGCAGAGTCTCGATATTTGTTTGCTTCGGACCAAAATTTTGATGTATTTTCAACATTCTCGTATTTTAAGAGGTGAATTTTGGTGTACTAGGAAAGTGTTTTCGCTTTTATATCGTTTCCATTCTCAAAAAGTTCTATAATTAGCTGAATAGAATCCTTTTTGTATTCAATTTAATTGAATCTAAAAAAAGCCAGATTTTCGTATAGAAGCTGTTTAAGATTTTTCCCGGCTGAAGCAGTTAAAAATCAGACAGATCTATCCGAAAAAAAGCCAATTTGGCATCACTGCCAACAGGGCTGGCAGGCGGACATTAGAACTGCCATTAAAAAAATCGATAGCTTATCGATATACTTTACACAGCACAATTCATTAGAAAGAATTCTTGTACCATTATACAAGAACAAAGTCCTTTCTTGTAAGACAGTCAATTTTTTTTATTATTTCTGCAGTAATTCGTTTTTTTGCCGCTATGCTGATTACGATGAAATAATCTTTCGAATATATTTATGAGCATCGACAAATGCAGGGCTATTATTCTATTTACAAAATATGTTCTCAAATTGTGTGAATAGCAAATTCAGCACGTCAACAACCAACCATTTTCGAAGGACGAGCGCCGTGTTTAAAACTGAACTGATTGAACAATAGAGTGCATCGAATTGTATGGGCCCGAAAAAATGAAAAAATGGTAACCCATTTTCGTAATCTGTGGTCAATTCTAAGATGTTTTCACGAAGAAACCATAGTTCTAAAATGAATTCCTGGTCCGCGCTTTTTGAGTTGAAAAATTCATTTTTTTTGAAAATTTATATCTTGATTGTTTATGGTCCGATTCTGATAAACTTGGTGTCAATACTCTTGTTAGGACCAGGACTTTTAAAATTCAACAGAAAAAAAGGACGAAATGTCCTTTAAACATCATTTTCATCCTTGGAACGACGATTTCGCGATTCGCCTCTATACCAATAAATTAGTCCGAATTAAAGCTATTTTTTGGCAAAACAAATTTTATTTTCCCTGAACCTGTATTTTTTGTTAACAGAAAATGTAACAAATATTTTATTAAAATTGTGTTAAAACTGTATTAAAATAGGTTTTACATTTTCTTTTAATAAAAATTACAGGTTCAAAAAAAAAATTTTATTTTGTGCCAAAAAATAGCTTTAATTCGGACTAATTTTTCAAGATAGAGACGAATCGCGAAATCGCCGTTCCAAAGATGAAAATGATGTTTAAAGGACTTTTCGTCCTTTGGTTCTGTGAAATTTTGAAAGTCCTGGTCCTAACTAGAGTACTGACACCAAATTTGTCAGGATCGGTTTATAAACACCCGAGATATAATTGTTCAAAAAAGTGAATTTTTCAACTCAAAAAGCGCGGACCAGGAGTTCATTTTAGAACTATGGTTTCTTCGTGAAAACATCTTAGAATTGACCAGATTACGAAAATGGGTTACCATTTTTGGTGAAAAAAATCGATGCACTCTATTGAACAACAATAATAAATTTGTACTTTAATTGTATACTGTTGTTTACCCAAAATCTGTGATGTCTATGACCTTTGATTCCAGCGTGCCGGCAATCGACGGATAAACAAAAAGTGTCAAAACAAAAAGTCCTTAAAATATAAACGCGAGATAGAATGTTGTGGCTTTGAGACTTGTATTTATAAAAATTAAACTAGTCCATTGTATTTTTACATAACTAATTACAAATAGTCTAATTCTGTCGATGAACTTGAGTCTTCGACAAGCTTCTCCCTTTGCGCCTTTAGCAGATTATCCTTATGCATTTTGCTAAACTGATGCGACTTCAAGTTGAAACTGTATCGGAAAACGGAATCGCAAATGTCACACCTGCAAAGAAAAATATGTTATAGTTGTGAATATAAATTTGTTAATCATGTGATCAACCTGTAAGGACGTTCGCCAGTATGAATCCGTTCATGTTCCTTGAGCTTAATCCGGTTGTAGAATCCTTTGAGGCAAATGTCACATTCAAAGGGACGCTTACTATCGTGCCTCATCTCGTGCTTCTGTTTAGCTTGAGGATTCGGAAACCTCATATCGCAGAGCTTGCACTTGTAAGGAGTCAGGCCTAAATGTTGATTTATATGCCAGTTGAGCGCGCATTTTGTGACATAGCTTTTATCGCAATAACTACAACAGTGACGACCAAATTCGTCTACATTTGACTCTGGCTGCGTCTGACTTTTCTTGAGAAATATCCTTTGGTTTAAATTATTTACAATCCTGGGAATGCGCGGCGATGCTCCATGATCGTTTCTGAAATTACAATTGCTTTAGTTAAGAAGTTTCAATTTATAATGGTAATGAAACACTTACTTCTCGTGCAGATAACGATTGCCGGAAGATTTAAATGCTTTCGGACAGTACTTGCACGCAAAGGGAACTTCGCCTCTGTGACTCACACGGACATGCATGTTTCTCATATAAGCATCATAGAACAGCTTTGGGCATTCCGGACATGGATAGTTCTTGGTGCGCGTGTGCCGCTGCATATGTATTGTGAGTTGGCTTTTCTGTCGAAAGGATGCACCGCACTGATCGCAAACGTGATTGCGGGGCAAGGCTTTTCTCTGTTCACGGCGTATCCGATTTTTCTCCTCTCTCGTTTGTTTGATACGTTTGACCGCTGGCTCCCGTGGTGTTTGTTTCCTTTTCATTGTCGACTGTGTGTTTGGGATTGTTGCTTTCTTTTGTTTTGTTTGTGGAGTCTTCTCCTTTGCGTGATTTTCACTCAAAAGCTCCTCATAGATCTGGGCACCCAAAGCAATGCTACTTGAATCCGCCACAGGTGTTTCTTTAGATACTGCTAGTGCTGACGGCTCAATTAAAGTTGCTTCTTCGGTGAATTCCTCCTCTTTTATATCGTCAGCCATCTTCGGTTCGACCTTATCATTGTCGCACAATTCAATGACGATCTCTGGAAAATCGGCTTCGTCGCCACCTGTGAGAAGAAGTTCTGTCCGTATGCATGTTTCTCGGAACTCAATGGCTATGCTTAAGTTGTCAACACAATGGGAGCACATGAATTGAGAAATTTCATCGTTGCATTGGATCTGCAATTTAAAATTTAAAATGTAAGTCAGTAATATGACTTGTAACATAGATACACTAACCCAAATTCCGGTAATAAATTCAATGTGATATAACATCACAGCGTTTTCCACGTTGCTCAGATCTTTTGCGTTGTCATCAGCAACAAAAGGGCGGAAGCAGGTGCGACATTTCATCTTATTGGCCAAAGTAACATCGTTTTCATAGCTTGTTGTGGCAGCATCTGCCTTCACCTGTTCCTCATCTAAGGGATCCTTCTCTGAAGGCGCGGTGGTGAACGGAACGAAGGCACTTTCCGTGGAGCTAACAAAATCTGGAACAGCTGCCTCCCGCACTTCTGCTTCCTCGAGCAGCTCTGAGGCCAACTTTTTGTTCTTGCGCTTGTTTAATTTCTCCCGTTCGTTTTTATTATTGCGTGAAAATCCTTTAATATTGAATTGAATTTTAATTTAGCATTGTTTTTTTTGGGCATTTGTAATTAATACGAACCCATTTGAAATTGAAATCCGCCTTGGATGTCCTCTCTAAAGTGCTCATTGCCATTTTCATTCGCTTTGCATCCTCCTTTCGCAACATCCGGATTTTTCTGTAGGCTAAGAAAATTAAATTGCTAGACTGCTTTTCAATTTGTTTGTGCAGCGCCCTTAATTTTTGTACAAAAATATCAGGAACTGAAAATAACTGCTATTGATAAAAATTTCAACTAAAACAATTACATATAAGGACTAATGCGATTTTTGTTTAAAGTACATCAAACTGTTTGTAAAAACAGTATCTCTGCAAACAGCCAAAAAACTTATATTTGAGACTTCAAGAAATAAAATTTCATATAATTATTAATATTGAATTTTATTATATTCATCAAAAATAATAATTAAATTTGAGAAAAAAATAAAAGTTTGAAATAACTATTATTTTTGATTTGAAATCATATACATAAGTCTTTAAAGACTTTTTAGGATATCTTTGTTAATACTAAAGTAACAAATTTCAAATTTTTAGCATAAGTAAGTTAGGTTATCATCTTCCTGCGCATAACAAAATTCGGTCTGTTCAGATAATAAACACTCAAGGAATTCCATAAAAATATATATATTTCCTACAAATTATGATATTGAAAAAAAAAAATTCGAATATAATTTGAACCCATGTTTTCGAATTCTCTAGAAATATGTCTTACTGTCTTACAACGTGCAAAATATGCAAATTTATGTAGCAGGATGGACCCTATAAATTCTCACAATGTGAACGAGCTAATTGGAGATGTATTGTAATTCCTAAGTGCAAGTGAAAGAGATCAGCCACTAAGCAATTAAATAACCTATAGAGAACCCATTCCATACAAGTGAAAAGTCACAAAAAATGCTTGGCAATATTGTTCGAGTGGAATAAATAAAAATTTAGGCTGTTATTGGCTTAGTGGTTCAGCGCAGCAAGTGAAACGAAAATAGAGTTAGTTGATTAACCCTTAGATGGATCATAGGGCTTAAAGTTGCCTATTTTAATTGAAATCATTGTAAGATTTATCACTTTGTCCTACATTACAAATAAATTATTGCTTTCATATACTTTTTTATTTTAACACGGTTAGCTTACTCTGTTTGCGTGATCTCTCTTTGCGGAACAGCATCATTGATCAGACGCCTTCTTTTATAGATTGTCCCTTTATTTGGTGCTGACTTCCACTGTGAAGCATTAAAATGCGTATCACAAATTCTGGAATTCTTACCAAGGCTGCAGCCCAGAGTTTGCTCCCACAATGTTCTCCTCACTAAACACTTCGGTGCATTTATAAATTTTACGCCTTGCACGTGCTTGCGACAAAACCCGCAATAAGACATTGCACAAGGGTTAAATTTTTGAAAAAAATTCGTCTGCACACAACCTTTCACGTCAATAAGCAAGCACGCACTGAACGATAACGAACTAAAACCCGAACAATTCGGCAGCCGACGAGACCTCCTTATGTTATTGCTGCATGAGCGAGACCACCTTAGACTTATTGCATCATGAGTGAATGTAAGACAGAGAGAGCAACTAACGATGACCTGAGAGTGCGAGTGTAACTCTATACAAGTAAAATAGGACCACAATTTCTTTTTACTGGCAATACCACAAACAATAATTTACTTTCTGTAATTTGGACGCTCAAGAGGTCCCACATCAATGGCGCATAAAGTTAAAATTATTAGTGAAATGTAAACATACTCGGTTTGCGAAATCAGAAACACTGTCACCACAAACTGATGGCAAATGTTCTGTAAACACTTACTTTGTTCCTGGCTTCTGTGGCACAGCAGTAGGCATAATTCGTCTCCGTTTTGTCTCCGGATAGTAAAAAAAGTCAGAGTCATTGAAATGGCTGGCACAAATTCGACTATTACGTGTAAATTGAACGCCTGTGCTTCTTGACCAGAGCTCCCTTCTGCTTTCGTTACGTGGCACTAAAACATTTCTATCCGTAGTCCTCTTACGGCAGAGCTTACAATATGTTGATGTCATTGTTATATCTAATGGGGAATTACACAAATGACAAAATAATACACAAATACATAATAATATAATAATTACTGTCAAATATTTGATGCCTCGAAAGAGAGCAGCTGTGGTGAAGACGTCGCCTTACAGTAAATACACCTTGTGCAGGGCTGTTATACTATTTACAAAATATGTTCACATATTGTGTGAATAGCAAATTCAGCACGTCAACAACCCAGTGCTGCCAGATGTGACCGTTAAAAGTTGCTAGATTTGAATAAGCAAATTTTGAAGAAATGTTATAAAATTTTGATTGTGTTTTATAGCGTTCTGTTATTTTACTTCTACCTTCTTGGCATTCTAATTTAGAAATAAAATAAAACTTTGGTAAAAAACACTACCATCCTTTTTTATTTTTACTTCAAAATTTGCTTATTCAAATCTAGCAACTTTTAACGGTCACATCTGGCAGCAGTGCAACCAACCATTTTCGAAGGACGAGCGCCGTGTTTAAAAATGAACTGATTGAACAACAATAATATATTTGTACTTTATTTGTATACTGTTGTTTACCCAAAATCTGTGATGTCTATGACCTTTGGTTCCAGCGTGCCGGCAATCGACTGGTATACAAAAAATCCTTAAACTATGAACGCGAGATGATAATACATTTGTTGTGGCTTTGAGACTTGTAAATATTTATAAAAATTAAACTAATCCATCGTATTTTTACATTTCATTCTGACGATGAACTTGAGTCTTCGACAATCTGCTCCTTTTGCGCCTTTAGCAGATTATCTTTATGCATTTTGCTAAGCTGATGCGATTTCAAGTTGCTACTGTATCGGAAAACGGAATCGCAAATGTCACACCTGCAAAGAAAAATATGTTATATTTGTGAATATAAATTTGTTAATCATGTGATTAACCTGTAAGGACGTTCGCCAGTATGAATTCGTTCATGTTCCTTTAGCGTAATCCGTGTGTAGAATCCTTTAAGGCAAATGTCACATTCAAAGGGACGCTTACTATCGTGTCTCATCTCGTGACGGTGTTGCGCTTGAGGATTCGGAAACCTCATATCGCAGAGCTTGCACTTGTAAGGAGTCAGTCCTAAATGTTGATTTACATGCCAGTTGAGCGCGCGTTTTGTGACATAGCTTTTATCGCAATAACTACAACAGTTGAGTGGCAAGGCTTTATTCCGTTCACGGCGTTTCCGATTTATCTCCTCTCTCATTTGTTTGGTACGTTTGACCGCTGGCTCCCGTGGTGCTTGTTTCCTTTTCTTTGTCGACTGTGTGTTTGGGATTGTTGCTTTCTTTTGTTTTGTTTGTGGAGTCTTCTCCTTTGCGTGATTTTCACTCAAAAGCTCCTCATAGATCTGGGCACCCAAAGCAATGCTACTTGAATCCGCCACAGGTGTTTCTTTAGATACTGCTAGTGTTGACGGCTCAATAACAGTTGCTTCTTCGGTGAATTCCTCCTTTTTTATATCGTCAGTCGTCTGTGGTTCGACATTCTTATTGTCGCCCAATTCAATGCCGTTCTCTGAAAGATCGGCTTCGTCGCCACCTGTGAGCAGAAGTTCTGTCCGTATGCATGTTTCTCGGAACTCAATGGCTGTGCGTAAGTTGTCAACACAATGGGAGCACATGAATTGAGAAATTTCATCGTTGCATTGGATCTGCAATTTAAAATTTAAAATGTAAGTCAGTAATATGCCTTGTAACATAGATACACTAACCCAAATTCCGGTAATAAATTCAATGTGATATAACATCACAGCGTTTTCCACGTTGCTCAGATCTTTTGCGTTGTCATCAGCAACAAAAGGGCGGAAGCAGGTGCGACATTTCATCTTATTGGCCAAAGTAACATCGTTTTCATAGCTTGTTGTGGCAGCATCTGCCTTCACCTGTTCCTCATCCAAGGGATCATTCTCTGAAGGTGCGGAGGTGAACGGAACGAAGGCACTTTCCGTGGAGCTAACAAAATCTGGAACAGCTGCCTCCCGTACTTCTGCTTCCTCGAGCAGCTCTGAGGCCAACTTTTTGTTCTTGCGCTTGTTTAATTTTCCCCGTTCGTTTTTATTATTGCACGGTAATCCTTTAAAATTAAATTTTAATTTGGTTGTGTTGTTGTTTTTGTGGCATTTGTAAATAAAAATACGAACCCATTTGAATTTGTGATCCGCTTTGGATGTCCATTTTTCGTTTGCACAAGGGTTTAAATTTGAGAAAAAATTCGTCCGCACACAGCCTTTCACGTCAACAAGCAAGCACGCACTGAACCAAGGTGGATTTATACATGGTGATGTATTCGTTTGACGTTCCCTCTTTTTCGGGGCACAAACGTCATTGCGAAAGCAAACATCGTAGTAAGCGGTTGTATTACATTCTCTAAAAAATGTCCCTTGTGTGAAAAATACATACACTCACTCGCATATCTCTGCGTACACCCTTATTTTTGCTATAACAGCTATGTTAGTAAAGTTATCACGTTAAAAAAATATATTTGGAAAGGTCGCTTAAATTCCGATTGAATGATGCAAAAATTTCCTTAACCCATTAAATACCCTTCGAAAATTTCGAACTTATGTAAAAGTCACTTTTCAAAACTTTTTTCCTCGATTTTTTCCAAAAAATGTTGGGATGCAAAAAAATTCTTGGAACAATTCAAAGAGTAACTGCAAAAAAAAATTTTCAAAAATAATTTTGCTAGTATTTTTTTAAATTTTTTGAAAACTGACAAAAAGGCTTTTTTCGCAGTTACTCTTTGAATTGTTCCAAGAATTTTTTGCATCCCAACATTTTTTGGAAAAAATCGAGGAAAAAAGTTTTGAAAAGTGACTTTTACAAAAGTTTGAAATTTTCGAAGGGTATTTAATGGGTTAAGGAAATTTTTGCATCATTCAATCGGAATTTAAGCGACCTTTCCAAATATATTTTTTTAACGTGATAACTTTACTTACATAGCAGTTATAGCAAAAATAAGGGTGTACGCAGAGATATGCGAGTGAGTGTAAGTCGCTCGAACGCAAGTCGTTTGGTTTGTGTTTCCAGAGATATGAAAAAGAAACAAATAAATGCAACAGGAACTGTGGGAGCATGCACCGGTGAGCAGCTCCCACAAAGACCGCAACAGGGATAACAGCGTCGATGCTGACGACTAACAGGAGCTTAGCGGTCTTCATAATCACAATAAATTAATTGGTTACCTACAGGAACAACAACACAAACATGCCATTGAATTTTATTTTGATTTTATGTATTGCACAGCGCACAAAACGAAAATAAGTGGAGCGTAGAAAAGCAAACAAAACAATTTTTCTATACATCTATCTCTGTCATCTCTCTCACGTCAGACTATGTTTGACAGATTCGCCCCGAGAGAGAGCGAATACATCACCATGTATAAATCCATCTTGCACTGAACTACTACTGTGGGCAAAAAGTACCGGGAATTTTAAATTTAAAAAATTTTGGGATTCCAATCGGAAAAAATGTTTGTACTTTTAGGTTGGCACTACTATCATTAACATCTGTGCAAAATTATACGTTAAAATATTCATTAGTGAATAAGTTACGATTAGTTTTGTACGACGCCAAATGTGCATTTGGCGATTTTGATTGAATCTCCTCAATCGACCCGAAGCGATGTCCTCGGAGAGGTCTTTTGAGCTTAGAAAATAGCCAGAAGTCACACAAAGATAAATCAGGCGAAAAAAGTAGCTGCGGGACAATTTTGGTCGAGTTAGAACACATAGAACAGGGGCAGTATGAGAGGGCGCATTATCATGTTGCAAGAACCATGAGTTGTCAGCCCATAGTTCTGGCCTCTTTTTACGCATAGCTTCGCGCAAACGACGCATATCGCTCAAAAAATATTCCTTGTTAACAGTTTGGTCGGTCGGAAGGAATTCATAATGAACTACAACACGATAATCCAAAAAAACTGTCAACATGACCTTGATTTTTGAGCGAATTTGACGCGATTTTTTCGGTCTCGGCCCACCTTTTGCCGATATTCGCTCGATTGATCGGTAGTTTCCATGTCGTAAGCGTAGATCCAAGTCTCATCGCCCGTAATAATGCGTTTTATAATATCCTGATAGTCAGAAAACATTGTTTCACACACTTCCACGCGGAGCTTTTTTCGATGAAATTGACCGTTTTTTGGCACAAAAATCGCCAAATGCACATTTGGCGTCGTACAAAACTAATCGTAACTTAAACACTAATGAATATTTTAACGTATAATTTTGCACAGATGTTAATGATAGTAGTGCCAACCTAAAAGTACAAACATTTTTTCCGATTGGAATCCCAAAATTTTTTAAATTTAAAATTCCCGGTACTTTTTGCCCACAGTAGTATAACGACCTAAAACCCGAACGATTTGGCATCCGACGACTCGCAAATTTTGAAGAAATGTTATAAAATTTTGATTGTGTTTTATAGCGTTCTGTTATTTTACTTCTACCTTCTTGGCATTCTAATTTAGAAATAAAATAAAACTTTGGTAAAAAACACTACCATCCTTTTTTATTTTTACTTCAAAATTTGCTTATTCAAATCAAGCAACTTTTAACGGTCACATCTGGCAGCAGTGCCGACGAGACGTCCTTATGCTGGTCCGCTGGCAAGCAGGTACTAGCCCATCTGATGAATAATCGATAAATAGTTTATCAATTTATAAATTTACTCTGACAATCGATATGCTTTACATTGGCGGTCACATTTGTAATAATAAGAACTATAAAAAAAAACTTTCTTAACTCGAATCAACTCCAAGCTCATCCAACTTAAGGGTAGCTTTATTCTGGTGTGCCTTAGAGCTGTAGTGAGTCCGTAGGCTTGATTTCCGATTGAAATAAACATTGCAAGTTTCGCAGCTGTAAAAAAAGACAATCGGATTCGAATAATAATTGACGGTGAATAACATTTAAGCATATGTACCAGAATGGTTGTTCCCCGGTGTGCACGACGGCATGGTTGTCCAAAGTAGTTTTCTTGGTAAAGGATTTGTTGCACAAGTTACACGTAAACGATGGTATTTCCACCTCAGGCGCTACGTATTCCACATGACTCCTGCGGGAAATGAAGATATTATTATTTTGACATATTGACATTTTGAGCATTTAAGACCTTTGATGTCGCAATCTGGCCATACTATTGGCAAAACGATTCCCGCAATGCTTACATGCATACGGTTTCTCCCCTTGATGCTGAATTCGTGTGTGCAAATTGATTAAATGCTGCGAATAATCTTTATGACCACATTCCTGACACTCGAAGTTCTTTAAGCCCAGATGACGTTGTAGGTGCCGGTTTAAATTGGCTTTATCATTGAAATGTTTACCACACTGATCACAAAAGTAACTCCTCAGCTTCCTAATCTTTTTGCCAGAGAGCCGACGATGCACCTGGGACAATTTCATCTCGTCGCTTAAGGAATCTGATGAGTTACTACTACGAGTACTTTGATTTCTTTGCACTGAAACCTCGGAAATTCCTCGAGAGTTGCGGACTGGCAATGAGTTATGTTCGTCGGTCGTATCATAGCAGTGTCGTTTGAAATGTCTGTTTCTACTCGTTTCATCATTAAATTGTCTATCATGTGAATCACGAAAGAAACTTGACGATAGGATTCGCCTTTTGACACGTTTAGGTGACGCACTTTTAGAGTTACGTACAGATTTAGGGTTCTCTCTTTTTCTCTCTCTTTCATTTTTGGGATTCACTATTTTGTAGGGCAGGTCATGGGTAAATGTCGACTCAATTTCTGCAGAATCATGTTCTTCGTTCTCCAAGTTAACATTTATGTCGTCATTATCCAACGGATTATCGCTGCTGTCTTTTGAGCTCTTTTCTAAGGGTATTATCACAGGTTGCGGCTTTGGTTGAGTCTCATGCAAACTCCCAAGCAGAAGTAGATTATTTGTCTTTATGCAGCGCTGCCGAAATGCAATGGCGTGATCCAGATCTAACAAGCAATATGCGCAAATATTCTCGGGCATGCATTTTTCGTCTGTCAACTGTAATTTTAATGCAATGGCACATGAAGTAAGTAATGGACTATTGACATTATTCGCGTCCAGCAGTCAACAATTCTTACCCACAAGCCAGTCAATGTTTCTATTTTCTGCAGTAGATCATTATCCTCTGCAAAAAGATTTTTGGCGTTTAGCCGATTTATTCGTTTGCCACAAGTTCTGCAGAGAAAAGCTAACGACATTTTACAAAAATAAATTGGTGTTGCATTTAGTCTATTTTGTTTATGTGCAGGGCTGTTATTTTATTTACTAAATATGTTCGCAAATTGTGTGAATAGCAAATTGTTGTTTGAATGGCATCTTGCTTGGCGCCCTATAAGGAGCATTCCATCCACGGTTGCCACAATTGGCGTTTCTGCGCCAAAGCTGGCTCTTTTTTTCTGTTGGCGCAATGGCACTTTATTTTTCGATTTGGCTCTTTTTTTCATCAGTTTAGAATCAGTTATTTTGTATAGTTTTAGGTTGAAGTACATATTTATATTTTTCTATTAACATAATCACTAAATTAAGAGGAAAATGTATATATGTGTTATTGCTTTAAGTGTTTCTGAACGAAATTTTTTTTATTTAATTAAATGCAAAAATCAAATGAACTGCAAAAAAAAAGTTTTGGCTCTTTTTTAGTCAATTTGGCTCATTTTTATTTGTTTTTTGGCTCAATCAGATATTTTTCAGTGGCAACCGTGATTCCATCAGACATTTTAACTTTTCAGTAATTGATTCAGCGAATTCTTTTTCCTTTTTCCATGATTTAAATTTAATTGTTAGCTACTTCGTCGGCTCTTTTTTGGTGTTGCTTTGAACGAAAATGAAGTTTCAAGTTGGTATTTCGGGGAAATGCCACATTGCAGATATCACAACTGAAAAACATATTTACATACATATACATAGTATTAGAATTGAACGTTTAGATAGAATGAAGAAAATTTTAGACAAACCGGTAAGGTCGTTCGCCTGTGTGAAGAAACTCATGTCTATTTAAGCACGTCTTTGTGAGATAGTTTTTTCCACAAAATCTGCATGTATATGGCATTTCCCTCGTGTGTTTTACTCTAAAAAAAAAAAAAAAAATAGACCATATTAATAAATATCCTTCTTATATCCTGGTGTCCAAGCTCATACAATCAAACATTGCGCCTGTGTGCTTAGCAGCGAAACACGGAGTTCACGATACGTTTTACTGTTATGCACTGTAAAAATGAAATGAATGCATATTCAAACTGTCGCATCGTTTCAGTTGGCGACGTAAAGAGAGCAAAGTATAAGTTGTAGTGTACGATAAAAGTTTAACGCTGTACAGTCTCTTTTCATGGAACGCAGATCAGCGACTGAGTTCAAAAAGGATCAGCCGATCAAATGCTTCGTGAGCGAACAAACCGCGCGCTATTTATAGAACCCACGGATTCTCTCTCTCTCTGTCAGCTGCGACGCCGGCAGAGTAATGAGCAGCCTTGCCAATTTAGCTATTTTCCCGACAGATTTAGTGGGTTGCAACTGGCAAATAAATATAAATATAAAAATATGGTATTGTTTTTTTTAGCATTCTGTTATTTTATTTCTACCTTCTTTCCATTCTAATTCAGAAATAAAATAAAAGTTTGCTAAAAAAAGTAGTACCTTAGTTTTCATTATTTCTTTAAAATTTGACTATTCAAATCTGGCTATTTTTTAACGGACTAATTTTAGCAACGCTGGTAATGAGACACCACTGAGTTAAACTTATGTTTTTTTTTTTTCTTAAGTTATTGGCAGCAATTTTTGCATATCTTAGCCTTGTAAAAAATAAAAAGCTTAACGTGTCCCCCCGATTCCGCTCAGTGTAAAAGACTCCAAAAAAAAAAAGAAAGGATTTTAATGCTTACCGTTCATGCCGACAGCGAGCAGTGCTCGTGAAAAAACGCTGGTCACAATATTTACATGCGTACGGCGTTTCGCCCAGGTGCCGCACACGAATATGCAAATGCAGTAGATGGCGGGTAAAGTACTTTGCGCCACATTCGGTGCAATCAAAATCCTTGACACCCGTGTGCCGCAAAACATGTACCTTAAAGTTGCTGGAATCTGCGAAGCATCTGCCGCAATGGTGACACACATATTTCTTGGCTCCCGTCGCGACGGGTTGGCTTCCTCGACGGTTTGGATTCTTTTCGGGCTTATCGGGAATTTCGTTATCCGAATCTGCAGTGTGCTCAACACTGGGACTTTCCTCCTGCGATGCTTCTTCACAGAATGCCTGTGATTCTATTAGATTTCCAAACTCATCGTTATCGTTATCTGAATGTACAGAATGCTCAAAATTGGGAAATTCGTCCTGTTGTACTTCTTCTTTACAGAGTGTATTTGGTTGCTGATCGATGCTTGGAAGTTCTTCAGATATTGTCGTTTTACGCTTAGCTTTCTGTTCGACTAATGGATGATGCGGCTCGATAGAAACCCTCACAATCTCAAGTTGAGGATGCTTTTCGGATTTGATTTTGGCTCTCTTCAGTGCGTTTAAAGTCGCTCGCTTCCTTCGCCTTTCACTCAACATCAACAGAAGCTTGTGCGTTTTAATACATCGCTCCCGAAAGGCTATTGAGTGATTTAAATCCAAATGACAACTGCCACAAATGTTCTTGGGCATATGCTGCTCCTCATTGATCTATTCAAATAAACTATTAAATACCATTTCATAGATAACATGGGGAAACAAGTCTTACATGGATTCCCGTCAATATTTGTATCTTCGCTAAAATTTCATTGTCCTCCGTATCGAAGAGTTTCTTGGCATTGATGTTGTATATCTTCTTACCACAAGTAATGCAGATAACTAATTGTGACATTTTTACTGCAATTGTATTCGAATTTATCTTCACAAGTGCCGACAACCTTTTTTAATATTATTATATTGGTTTATGAAAACAATTAAATGTGAATGACAAATAGCTGTAACAAACAGCTGTTCTATTGTGAATGACAAACAGCTGTTCTAAAGCGCTGAATTTCTGTGCGAATGTCAACATGTTGGCACTTCCATTTAAATTTGTTGCATTGTGTTCTCTTTACTTTTTTATGCCCTGTGACAAGAGTAGAAAAAATATAAAAAAAAGACTCATGTGTGCGAAACAGATCAAGCTTATTTTAAATTTTTAATACGCAACGGATCGGAAATTATAATTTTGCTGTTCAAACATCTTGCACATATTTAATAAATAGATTAACAACCCTGTCTTTGCATATGACAACAAATAATTAAAGCAACAGTCCTGTCTTAAATCAGCACTGAATCTATGTGCTAAGAACCTTAATGAAAATATATCTTGAATTTGGGCCATACAATGTCTATTCAATGCAGAACGTGTGCTGCAATGATTTTCAATCCCACTGCCAAAAACCTCTTCGATGAAGACGACGATGAGATATTGCAGAACATCGAAATTCTGACCGGAATCCGGGTAAGCTATCAAAAGAAACTGATGCATTTGTAGTTGAACATGTTTGTGCCTGTTTACAGTTGAAAGAAGATCCGAATATGCCCAAGCACATTTGCACCTGTTGCCATTTGGATTTGTATCACTCAATGGCGTTCCGGGATCGCTGCCTAAGAGCGGAGAACTTTCTGCATCGCGAGCGTGAGCAACAAAAGGTGAAACAGCAGGACACACTGAATACGACAGCCATAGAGTCAAACTTAATTGAGTGCACAATTAAGCCAGAAGCGCAAAGTGAAATTGCGAAAACTGAGACGAAAGAAGATGAAATAGAGAAATCAATCACGAAGAATTTAAGCCAACATCCGACGCAACGCCGAAGTCCCCGCAAGAATACAAAGAGGGCAATTACATCGAGACGAAAACCAATAAGTAAAGGGATTAAAAAGCATCCCACTGTATCGTCTCATGTTAAAGCATCACCTGTCTCAAAAACTGATACTGAACCAAAGGTTTCTGAGCATTTCAGTACTTCCCCGAGGAGTCCTGCGGATTACTGTGAAGATAGAAGGAGCTCATCTTTTGAAGAATTGAGTAATCTGAGTATCGGGAAAGAAACTGCTTCAATCCCAGTAACTGAACAGACTCAAAGTCAAATGAAAACTTCAACTAAGAAGGTAGACGATGCAACAGAAAAGTCTATTGAAGAGCCATTGCCAAAGCAGAATAATGAACCAGCAAAGAGTGTATCCAGTGAAAAACAAAAGCGAATCGTGAAACCAGCAGCGAATCCCAGGAAGTTTATCTGTGACTTATGCGGCCATGCAGCTCAAAGTACGAAAAGTCTGGAACTACACATATTGCGCCATAAGGGTGAAAAGAATTTTGAGTGCACGGAATGCGGCTTAAAACACTACTCCAACTACCTATTACAGTTGCACGTTCGAGTGAAGCACCAAGGCGAGATGCCATTTGTCTGCAGACATTGTGGCCAGCGATTCTACTCGGCCACCGAACGGGGTCGCCATGAGGCGTAAGCATTAAATTGTCTGTATTCCATCAATTTCACTGATTCGCTTTCCCCTTCTTTCTTTGCAGAGTGCGACACGTTAGAAACTTTAGATATGAGTGCAAGGTTTGCGGTAAAAAATATCTAACCAGATCATGTTTGAACAAACACGAATTTCTTCACACAGGCCTGCGACCTTATCGGTATGTTTAACTGATAACTCGATTGTTAAGTTATTAAACTATGTTATTTCTTTCCTTAGCTGCGACTTGTGCAATGTTGCCTTTCCACGGAAGCCCGGCTTGAGAATTCACTGTCGCACAAAGCAACATCAAAAGAGAGAAAGCGAAGCGCTAAACAGTCAGCTTAATGTCGCAAATGAGATAACGATTCCAGATGGATCCATTGTGTTTCCAGGCACGATAATTGAACTTGTTGATGCATGAGCAACTGGGAAAGGCCTTGCTCTTGGAATAGAATTGCTGAGAATTCGAGTAACATTTTGTACTGCCTCTGAAATCTGTTTGTTTATCCGACACACGAACATGGCTGCATCGACTCGGCTAGTCAAGGTGATCTGCCTGATATGTCCATTGCCACCAAACTAAAGCAAACTAAGAAGTTTTTTTATAACGTGAAGTGTGTAGATGATGTCAAATTTGAAACAAAATGTTAAATAATATTTATATGTAAATATACTTATTGAAAAAAACATCAACAGACGTTGGTTGAAGTCTTCTTACTCCAAATCATCATCTATGTAAATAAACTGTTGTATACACCAGAGACCGTAACGATTATAACTTTTAAAATATAAATTATTAAATAAAAGATATTTGTTGATTTGTATTCAAAAAATTAAATGAAAACTCTTATTTTTCGATCTAAATAAAAAAATATAAAATAATAATTTAATTTCAGTTTTTATTTAAAAATTATAATCTAACTCTTATTTTCAATTTTTATCTTAGCAATTGAAAATAAAAGTTATTTTTAAATTTTTTTTATAAAAATTTAAAATAAAAATTGACTGTAAATGTTTTTTGACTTGGAAAGCGTATTTCCAACAGTGACATGTATATATAAAAAGTCATAGGCAAGGAGAGTCGGAGCAACGTTACCCTCCCACCCCTCACCACCCCCTTGTGAATGAAATACACCTTCGGGTTTAAAAGACATTTGCATTCAATTTTTATTCTTCAACTTTTATAATAAAAATTGAAGAATAATTCTTATTTTCAACTTTTATAATAAAAATTTAAAAATAATTATTATTTTCATAATAAAAATTTAAAAATATCTTTTATTTTTAATTTCTAAAATAAAAATTGAAAAATAATTTTCATTTTAAATTTTTATTATAAAAATTGAAAAATAACTTTTATTTTTAATTTTTATAATGAAAATTTAAAAATAAGTTTTATTCTATAATTTTTAAATACAAATTGAAAATAACAGTTTGTCCAGTTTCTCATAACTCCTATTTGCGGTCCCTGGTATACACAATTAAAGATAAGATCGGAAACCTACATAGATTGCCGTCATTATTTGGATTATGTCTAAAAAATCATTGTCTTCCTCATCGAAGCAATTATTATTTTCATTTATTTTATTCATCAAGAAGCTTTTCTACCATCGAATCCGCACACACTATGGACCCATCCGAAACCGTAATCTCATCTATCACGGTAACTTGAACTTGACTGTTTAGTGCCTCGCTTTCTCTCTGTTGATGTTGCTGTGTACGACAGTGAATCCTTAGGGCGGGCCTACGTGGAAAGGCCACATTGCACAAGTCGCAGCTAAAAGCACAAAAAACGTAGTTTAATAACTTAACAATCGGAGTATCATTTAAACGTACCGATGAGGTCGCTGGCCCGTGTGAAGAAATAAGTGTTTATTCAGGCATGATTTGGTTAGATATTTTTTACCGCAAATCTTGCACTCATATTTAAAATCTCTGATGTGCCGTACTCTGTAACGGATCGATGTTAAACAGATTTTGAGATTGATAGAGTGTCCAAAATATGCATACCTTTCATGACGGAGCCGCAAAGCGCTCGAGGGAAAACGCTGGTCGCAGTATTTGCAGGAAAACGGCAACTCTCCCAGGTGCTTCACTCGAACATGCAATTTTAGCATGTGCTTAACGTAGAACCTATCACCGCACTCCGTACATTCGAAATTCTTTTCTTTATTATGCCGCAATATGTGTACATGTAGATTTTTGGCGCTAGAACTATTATGGCCACATAGGTCACAGATATAAATCCTGGGATTTTCTGCTGGTTTCACTATGCGCTCTTGTTTTTCACTGGATACACTCTTTGCTGGTTCATTATTCTGCTTTGGCAATGTCTCTTCGAAAGTCTTTTCTGTCTCATCGCCCATCTTCTGAGCTGAAGTTTTCATTTGACTTTGAGATGATAAACTTTTCTTAAGTTCTGTTCCTGGGAAAGAAGCAGTACTCAAATTGCTCAATTCTTCAAAAGATGAGCTCCTATCTTGACAGTAATCCGCAGGGCTCCTCGGGGAAGTACTGAATTGCTCAGTAACCTTTGGTTCAGTATCAGTTTTTGAGACAGGCGATGCTTTAACAGGAGATGATACAGTGGATTGCTTTTTTATTTCCTTACTTATTGGTTTTCGTCTCGATGTAATTGCCCTCTTTGTATTCTTGCGGGGACTTCGGCGTTGTGTCGGATGTTGGCTTAAATTCTTTGTGATTAATTTCTCTATTATATCTTCTTTCGTCTCAGTTTTCGCAATTTCACTTTGCGCTTCTGGCTTAATTGTGCACTCAGTTAAGTTTGACTCTATGGCTGTCGTATTCAGTGTGTCCTGCTGTTTCACCTTTTGTTGCTCACGCTCGCGATGCAGGAAGTTCTCCGCTCTTAGGCAGCGCTCTCGGAACGCCATTGAGTGATACAAATCCAAATGGCAACAGGTGCAAATGTGCTTGGGCATATTCGGATCTTCTTTCAACTGTAAGCGGGCAAAAACATGTTCAACTACAAATGCATCAGTTTCTTTTGATAGCTTACCCGGATTCCGGTCAGAATTTCGATGTTCTGCAATATCTCATCGTCGTCTTCATCGAAGAGGTTTTTGGCAGTGGGATTGAAAATCATTGAAGCACACGTTCTGCATTGAATAGGCATTATTTTGGCTGCATCCAATTTAGTTTATTAGTGTTTTTGGTATATAAATTCAGTTTTGATATTAGACAGGGCTGTTATTTTGATTATTTGTTGCACGTCAACAAGTGAATGGCAGCTGTAAACGTTTTGGGGTGAGTTTTAGCCAGCCTCGAACAAAACGAGTATTTAAATAATTACGTATATGGGTAATTATCTAATGTCGAATGCGACATTCGTACGCATTCAAAGTGAAATAAAACATATGCCAAAACATTAATTTGTTGTGACAAAAGGGGAAACTTATAGGTCTTGATTAGCACTATAATTGATGCTTAGGTTGATTTTGGGAAATTGTTCGTTTTCAAGATTATTGAAAATAACCAAGAAATTCGCACGCGACTCAGATAGAAGTCGTTTTTTTTTCGGCGACCAGCTCTAACACTAATTTCGGCTAAACGTGAACGAATATTTGGATCCAATTTATTTTGAAATGTGATGCATTTATTTATCTAAAAAATGCATTTTGTTTGATTTAACAAAATATTTATGTTGTTTCTGTCTCTCTTTTTTTAAATTATACATATATCGAAACCGCTCGAAAAACTTGTTGCAAATTAAAATTTCAATATATTTCTATGTGTTAAAATGGTTTATAAATGTTTGTTTTTGTGATTGATTGATTGGTTTATGTTACAATCTTACTGTCCTACTAAGTGTAATCGTTAAAATACAAACGGTCCATTTTGGAAATCAGTTTTTAAGAAAATGGGCAAAAATATAGAAAAAGTGAATTTATTCCAATGTAGAATCTAATTGTTCATCCTATTCAATTTCTTCTAGCGCATAATTTCTTAAATAAATAACTTGACTACATTTTTGGAAGGAAATTTCACGAGATGTGAATTTTTAATCAATTTTTCGTTTTTAGCCCCGGTTGACATTTCTGTGGAAATGCCCATATTTATAATTGAACATGTAATACAATCATATACATACATACACTAGCCAGAAAAACTATGCGTACACCCCTATTTTTGCTTTAACAGCTATGTTAGTGAAGTTATCACAGTAAAAAAAATATATTTGGAAAGGTCGTTCAAATTCCGTTTAAATGATGCAAAAATATTCTTAACCCATTAAGTACCCATTGAATATTTTGAGTTCAAAAAAAGGTAAATTTTTCAACTTTTTTCCCCGATTTTTTCCAAAAAATGTTGGGATGCAAAAAAATTCTTGAAACAATTCTAGGCATGATTGCAAAAAAAAAATTTCAAAAATATTTTTGTTAGTATTTTTTTAAAATTGTTTGAAAATCCTAAAAATGACCATTTTAACCCATTTTTCCTCATTTTCATGCAAAAAATGCCTTTTTTGCAGTTTTCAAACAATTTTAAAAATACTAACAAAAATATTTTTAAAAATTATGTTTTTGCAATCATTCCTAGAATTGTTTCAAGATTTTTTTTGCATCCCAACACTTTTTGGAAAAAATCGAGGAAAAAAGTTTTGAAAAGTGACTTTTACATAAGTTCGAAATTTTCGAAGGGTATTTAATAGGTTAAGGAAATTTTAGCATCATTCAATCGGAATTTAAGCGACCTTTCCAAATATATTTTTTTTTAACGTGATAACTTTACTTACATAGCTGTAATAGCAAAAATAAGGGTGTACGCAGAGATATGCGAGTGAGTGTACAGTTTTTAAATTTTTAAAATCGGAATCCTCTCTAAGAGTTAAGAATCGCATAATTTATCAAATAATTCAACTGTTTCTAAAATTCATATGTACATATGTAAATTGAACACAACATTACTAAATGGTTTTAATTCAAATGGCAACATCCGCAAATATGCCAATCCTCATTTCCTTGTTTAAATGAACTCTAAAATCTCATTGTCTTTCTCATCGAAGTGGTTCTTGCCATTACAACTGTTGCCGCCAAAAAAAAAAATTTTTAGCAATTCAGACAATTTTCCCGTTTTCTTTATTTTATTCATCGACAAGTTCTTCTATTATCGAGTCCGTGAACACTATGGACCCATGTGGAATCGTAATCTCGTTTATCACCGTAACTTGACTGTTTAGTGCCTCGCTTTCTCTCTTCTGATGTTGCTGTGTACGACAGTGAATTCTGAGGGCGGGTCTCCGAGGAAATCCCACATTGCACAAGTCACAGCTGAAAAAAAAACAATTTATAAACTATTTTTGTAACTATTGAGTAATCATATAAACATACCGATAAGGTTTCTGGCCTGTGTGCAGAAATTCGTGTTTTTTCAGCTCTGATGAGGTATTATATTTTTTATCACAAATCTTGCACTCATATTTAAAATCTTTAATGTGCCGTACTCTGTAATAGAAAGACGAAAAATACATACATATATCGTGAAATTGATGGGATAGTGGCCAATATATGCATACTTTTCATGACGCAGCTTTGCACTGCTTGTGTAAAAACGCTGATCGCAAAACTTGCAGGCAAACGGCGTCTCCCCCTTGTGTCTCGTTCGAACGTGCAATGCTAGCAAGTGCTTAGTGTAGAACTTTTCCCCGCATTCCGAACATTCGAAATTCTTCTCTTTCTTATGGCGCAATATGTGTAAATCTAGACTATTGACTAATGGAGTACTATAGCCACATAGGTCGCAGATATACATCTTGGGATTTGTGGCTTTCTTCTCTTTCTTTTGGCTCTCTTTAAGCACATCTTTTGTTAATTCAATACTCTGCTTTGGCAATGATTCTTCAATAGGTTTGGGTGTAGCATCCTCCATCTTCTCAGTTGATGTCTCCTTCTGAGTGGGAGACTTTGCCGTCTCCTTCTGAGTGGGAGACTTTGCCGTCTCCTCAAGTTCTGATTCTGATTCTGAGAAGATAGAAGTTAGATCCTCGCTCCAGTCACCCAGTTCTACCGATGATATACTGCTGCTCTCTTCACTATAGTCTGTAGCCTCTGAATCGGTGTCCAAATTCGAGTCAACAGAAAAAGATGAAGATGGACTTTTGTTCTCCATATTTATTATTGTCTGACTTATTAATTCTGGTGTTCCTCCCGTCGTCACATTTTGTTGCTCAAACTGCAGAAAATGCTCCGCTCTTAGGCAGCGCTCTCGGAACGCCATTGAGTGATACAAATCCAAATAGCAACAGGTGCAAATGTGCTTGGGCATATTCGGATCTTCTTTCAACTGTAAACAGGCAAAAACATGTTCAACTACAAATGCATCAGTTTCTTTTGATAGCTTACCCGGATTCCGGTCAGAATTTCGATGTTCTGCAATATCTCATCGTCGTCTTCATCGAAGAGGTTTTTGGCAGTGGGATTGAAAATCATTTCAGCACACGTTCTGCATTGAATAGGCATTATTTTAGTTGCATTTAAATTAGTTTGTGTTTTTGGTAAATAAATTCAGTTTTGATATTAGACAGGGCTGTTATTTTAGTTATTTGTTGCACGTTAACAACTGAATGGCAGCTGTGAACGTTCTGGTTTGAATGGTAGCTAGCTTTTCAAAAAACGAGTACTCGTATATTTAAATAAATATATTTATTATTGAGCATGTACTAAAATCATATAGTATTGTTAAATTATTTAAATCGTAATCCTCTCTAAGAGCTAAGAATCGAATGATTCATCAAATAATTCAATTGATTCTAAAATTCACATGTACATATATGGGTATTTCCAGGATCGCGAACTCGACATTCGCACGACTTTAAATGAAAAAAATGGCAAAAATTCACATTTGCAAAAATGTTTTCTCACGTGTTTAATGCATTTTATCAACTCTATTTTTATGATAAAAGACAATCTTTGAAGACCTGTCGTTTTTTTAATTATTTATAGAAAACAATGCATCGCGAACGCGACCAAAAATGGAAGTCATTTTTGACTTCATCTTGACAAATGCGAAAGTCTGCGAAATGTGGCGAGTAATTTGAAAGAAAATACTCTTAAACCATAATAAAATAATGCAGCTTTCCATTTTAGAAATAATTTTGATATGTAACTACCGTTTTATATATTTTACAAGTTTTCTTAGTAATGTGTAACGTGACATCGCGAACGTGACAAGATTTCCACCTAGGTTTTTCAAGAGTTTGTTCATCAAATTTTATTCTATATTCCGATATATCGCTCTTAGAACTTGTTTTAAATTAAACTTTCAATATATTTCTATATATTAAAATAGTTCATGTTACAATCTAAGTGTAATCGTTAAAATACAAACGGTCCATTTTGAAAATCAATTTTTTAGAAAATAGGCAAAAATATGGAAAAAGTGAATTTATTCCAATGTAGAATCTATATGTTCATCCTATTGAATTTTTTCTAGCGTATATTGATAAAACAAATAACTTGAATACATTTTTGGAAGAAAATTTCACAAGATGTGAGTTTTTAATCAATTTTACGTTTTTCGTCGTGGTGGACCTTTTTCTGGAAATGCCCATATGCTATTGTTAAATTATTTAAATCTTAATCCTCTCTAAGAGCTAAGAATCGAATGATTCATCAAATAATTCAATTGTTTCTAAAATTCACATGTACAAATATTAAACACAACATCATCAGACGTTAAAGCGTTTTAATACATCGCTCTTACTGAATGATTTTAATTCAAATAGCAACATCCTCAAATATGCGGATGTGGTTCTTGCCAATACAATTGTTGCCGCCAAAAAGTAAACTTTTTAACAATAAAGACAATTTTCCCGTTTTCTTTATTTTATTCATCGACAAGTTCTTCTATTATCGAGTCCGTGAACACTATGGACCCATGTGGAATCGTAATCTCGTTTATCACCGTAACTTGACTGTTTAGTGCCTCGCTTTCTCTCTTCTGATGTTGCTGTGTACGACAGTGAATTCTGAGGGCGGGTCTCCGAGGAAATCCCACATTGCACAAGTCACAGCTGAATAAGAAAAATAATTTATAAACTATTTTTGTAACTATTAAGTGATTATCTAAACATACCGATAAGGTTTCTGGCCTGTGTGCAGAAATTCGTGTTTTTTCAGCTCTGATGAGGTATTATATTTTTTATCACAAATCTTGCACTCATATTTAAAATCTTTAATGTGCCGTACTCTGTAATAGAAAGACGAAAAATACATACATATATCATGAAATTGATGGGATAGTGGTTAATATATGCATACTTTTCATGACGCAGCTTTGCACTGCTTGTGTAAAAACGCTGATCGCAAAACTTGCAGGCAAACGGCGTCTCCCCCTTGTGTCTCGTTCGAACGTGCAATGCTAGCAAGTGCTTAGTGTAGAACTTTTCCCCGCATTCCGAACATTCGAAATTCTTCTCTTTCTTATGGCGCAATATGTGTAAATCTAGAAATCTGAACTCTGGTGTACTATAGCCACATAGGTCACAGATATACGTCTTGGGATTTGTGGGTTTCTTCCTTTTCTTATTGCTCTCTTTAGGCATATTTTTTGTTAATTCATTATTCTGCTTTGGCAATGATTCTTCAATAGGTTTGGGTGTAGCATCCTCCATCTTCTCAGTTGATGTCTCCTTCTGAGTGGGAGACTTTGCCGTCTCCTCAAGCTCTGATTCTGATTCTGAGAAGATAGAAGTTAGATCCTCGAGACTCCAGTCACTCAGTTCTACCGATGATATACTGCTGCTCTCTTCGCTATAGTCTGTTGCCTCTGAATCGGTGTCCAATTTTGAGTCAAGCGAAGCTTCAACAGAAAAAGATGAAGATGGACTTTTGTTCTCCATATTTATTATTGCCTGACTTATTAATTCTGGGGTTCCTCCCGTCGTCCCATTTTGTTGCTCAAACTGCAGAAAATTCTCCGCTCTTAGGCAGCGATCCCGGAACGCCATTGAGTGATACAAATCCAAATGGCAACAGGTACAAATGTGCTTGGGCATATTCGGATCTTCTTTCAACTGTAAACAGGCAAAAACATGTTCAACTACAAATGCATTCGTTTCTTTTGATAGCTTACCCGGATTCCGGTCAGAGTTTCGAGGTTCTGCAATATCTCATCGTCGTCTTCGTCGAAGAGGTTTTTGGCAGTGGGATTGAAAATCATTGCAGCACACGTTCTGCATTGAATAGGCATTATTTTAGTAGCATCCAAATTAGTTTATAAGTGTTTTTGGTATATAAATTCAGTTTTGATATTAGACAGGGCTGTTATTTTAGTTATTTGTTGCACGTTAACAACTGAATGGCAGCTGTAAACGTTTTTGTGTGAATGTTGGCCAGCCTCTTACAAAGCGAGTATATTTAAATAAATATATTTATTACTGAATATATACTACGGTCTTTTCAAATTTCTACATTAATAAAATAGTAATCTTCTCTTATATTTATTCATCGATCTCTTCAATGATGGAATCAGGAAAATCCAAATCCATATCCTCTTCGCCGATCTCTCTTATTTCAAGATTAACAAGACTACGATCGTCTTTTATCAAGTGGTTCAATCGTTTCTGATGGAATTTTGTACTGTAATGTTGTTTTAAGGATCCGACTTCCTTAAAGGTCTTGTTGCATGTTTCACAACTAAAATAAAGAGTATTTAATATACATACATATTTTTCGCAAAAATGATTGTTAACAAACTTACTGATGGATCTTTTCGCCTGTTACATGGACCAGTTTATGCGAGTTCAAGCTAATTTGAGTAATGAAAGTTCTGCTACAAAGATCGCACTCGAACGGCAATTGATTTGCATGAAACTTCCTGGGGATTCAATTGAAGATTAATGCTTTTATCTCATTATCTCAAAGAATTTGTTCTGCTTACCTCTCATGGCGACATCGACTGGGACTATTACGAAAAGCCATGCCGCAATATTTACATACGAACGGCTTCTCGCCCTGATGATGCACTCGCACATGAAGCCTCAATTGGGGATTGTCAAAAAATTGACGGTCGCATTCGTTGCATTTAAACTTTTTCTCTCCCGAATGTCGCAACGCATGACTCTTCAGGTTGCTTATATCGCGGAAGGACCAACCGCATACATCGCACACGAAATTCTTTTCCAGATTTGTGTACGGCTGTTTTTCCTTTGCTTTTCTACCATAATTATTTGGATCACGGCTGCGCCTAATTCGAACTTTTGGGCCTTCTTGGATCGGTGGTGTGGCTTCTTTCGGTGACGACGCATTCATATCTTCGGAACAGTCCTCAAACTCCTCTTGCTCGCTAATTTCTCTTGCTTCTTCGTCGTCCAATGGATCACTTGGCTCTAATTTGGTTGTTGTTGTTTTTGAAGGAAATTGGCTATCGAAAAATTGTTCGTGCTGCGCATTCATCAACTGTGTATGGGTCTCTATGCAGCGCGTGCGGAATGATATCGAATGCTCCAAGTCCAGATAACAACAGGAGCAAATGTGGCTGGGCATCTGAGAGTCGTAAGTCAACTGAAAAACAATCAAACTTTTTGAATTCATCTAAGTGCACTGAATGACACTGATATCGCCTTCAATTACCTTGAGGCCAGTAAGTGCTTCGATATTGCGCCTAATATCATTGTGCTTATGCTTAAAAAGGTTTCTTGGCCTCACATTATAAATGGGTTCGCCACAAGCTCTACATAAAATCGACATTATGGTTTTAATAGTTTATTTTTTATTTACGGAATACAAATTGTAAGTGTTTACACATAGAATAAATCGAAAATGTATTAAAAATGCCCGAAAAATACTGTACTGCCTGGCTTATTTAGTATAGTAGTGTCCACCAGTGCTGCCATAAATCGATAACAAAAACAGGCCAGAAAAAGTGATAAAAAAGTGACAAAAATTTAAAAAAGGTGACAAAAAAGGTGACGAAAAATTGGAACAGATAATTAGAGGATTAGAGAGATGGAAGCACCTCCCACCCTATAAGGTATACATATTCTTGATCAGCATCAACATATCGAGCCCTATTTGCGACAATAACGTATGCGCCAAAACGCAATTTTACAGGAGAGAGTTTTTTAGGTTTCGTTAAGTTGATTTCTTCGTGTCATTTGTCGCTTACGTTATTATTCACAGGTCAATATCTCCGTAAATATATAAAATAAAAATGTAATATTTTAGGTGCAGATGCGGGTGGTGTTTATAAACATATTGGCACAAAAAAAAAAATTTCGGAAAATGGCGCATACGTTATTGTCGCAAATAGGGCTCGATATAGTCGATATAGCCATGTCCGTCTGTCCATCCGTCCGTCTGTGTGAGGGCCTAGATCTCAAATTTTGCACACAGACTTCTTTAAGCCCACGCAGATCAAGTTTGCTTAACTTTTTTGTTTAATTTGTACCCCGCCCCTTTATGCCTCCATAAATCGCGAAAAGCCCCCCACAGTTTGTACGCCGGCTGAAATTGAAATTGCATCACCACTATCAATTTTTACCAACGAAAGTAGGGTTGACGTTATCTCATCTCGCTGGGTACTGTAGTAAATAGTGGCGATACCTAAAAGCACACATGGGCTATAGATTTAGATACTTATAAAAATAATGTTGTAACAGATCAAGTAATTTTGTTGTTGATATATCCGTGGATTCATCGAGCAGCAAGCTAAATTTGGAATTTCCAATATCATCGCGAAGATCTTTATTAAAATGAGGAGCCAGGATGTTTTTTATTATGCTGGTGCATTTAGTGCGGTGCAGCTGTAATTGTTGCACACTCTTAGCGCAAAACTGTTGGTTGCACAGCTCACTTAAGTGGTCAACTGGAGCAATTGCAGAATGCTGGGCAACAAACATGGATAATGCCGCCTCCCGTTCTGCATGTTGAATTTTCCTCTGAGGCGATACATTTGTAACTGTCTTTTGCGCAAACGGAGCGGCGTTCAGCTTATGTTTTTGTGTTTCTGCATGCGCTTGAAGCTTGTCTACTTTTGCTGTTATGGTTGATTTGCATAACTTGCAGTACGCCTTATTAGAGTCGTTAGCATCGCGTTCAATCCACTCCACAAAATCTGGCTTATTTAGCCACGACTCGCGGAGTTTTTGCTTGTAAGAATTTTTCGGCATTGTTGACAATTTATTTTCAGGCCCTCAATGACATTAATTTCAAAGCAAGCAAAAAGGTGATAGATTGGTGACAAAAGCAATTAAAAAGGTGATAGATTGGTGACAGGGGCTTTTTCAAAAATTTTGGTGACAAACCTATCGAAAAGGTGATAGATCTATCACTAAAAGGGCTGTTATGGCAGCACTGTCCACATATTGTATTCTCATATTATATCACCCTATAGTCTGTGAGAATTTGTGACACAAGAAAAATATGTGAAAAGTGAAAAGTATTTATTCACATTTGTTCACATTGCACTTAAATGTGACGCAGTGTGAACAGAGCATGACAAGCAATGTCAGCTGTGTGCTCTCATTTCTCATTGTCATTCGCCCGGAAATTGACAACAATCCTTCAAGTCTTTACAAATGTGAATTACCTTATTTTTTTTAAAGAATCCGCGCATCATGAATGATTTGCATACTCTTTGCCGCACTTGTGGCACACCAATAAACGAAGATCTCGCCGTCAAACTCTTTGAAGAGTTGAACTATCCGCTGGTTACATTAATTGAAGATATTACCGATATGTGGGTGGGTTTAATACAAAACAAATGATTTTAAGCTTTATTCTTGACTAATTAGCTTTATTTTAACAGATTGAACACGACGACATTTTGCCAGAGTTCATATGCGTTGGCTGCAAAGCCATGTTGGACCAAATCGTGGTATTCCGAGCAAGTTGCCTGAGCACTCACAAAAAGCTGTTGGCGGTCATGAAAGAGGACATTAATAGAACCAATGATCTGAGTATTTCGAGCGACGTCAATTCGGATTTAGATTTAGATGGGCAAATCAAAGAAGAATTCATTTCAAATGACTCGGAACACATAGATAGTAATAATGATGAGCAACCATTTGAATCCGAATCTGAGAACACACCGCAGTTCAGCAAGGAGGAAATACAGAAAACAGAACAACCCTGTGCTAAGAAAAAGCCCACAAAAAAGACCAACAAAAAAAGGACCAACGATCGTCATTTAAAGACGTGGATTTGTGAACAGTGCGGTGGAGAATTTAAATGCTCCACATACTTTAAGCTGCACTTGCTGCGGCATACTGACAAAAAGGAATTTGAATGCGATGTTTGTAAAAAACGGTATTATACACGCAACGAAATGCTGCGTCACAAGATATTGCATACAAATGCCAGGCCATATGCGTGTCGCTTTTGTGATAAAACATTTCGAGGCACCAGCTCCAAAGCAGTTCATGAAAGGTCCAGTACTAAGCAGTTTCTATAAATGCTTCAATTTAATGCAATGCAATTCGTGTATTTACAGGTCTCATACAAATGAACGGCCGTTTCCTTGCCAATATTGTGAGAAAGCTTTCAGATCAACATCGGTTCGGCGAGCACACGAACGCATACATGTTAATAATCGCAAGTTTCAGTAAGATAATGGCAACATTTAAATTGTAGGCAATCACTAATACAGTTTATTTTTTCTAGTTGCGAGCCATGCGATCAATGGTTTTTACGCTCATCACATTTGTTGCTACATCAACGGACGAAACTGCACAAAAGTAAATCTACATGTAATTCCAATACAAGTGTGTCAATTTAAATTTTAAATATATGACGTTCACATGTGAATGTCAATCACACTGACAGCTGATTTAGTTCCATGCGAATGGCAAATTTTTATTTCTGGTACGCTGGTCGGATTGTGAGAAAATCACATTTCCATCAAAATAATGTAAATAAATATTAATTTTGCTCAAATAATTAAAAGAATTGAAATCAAAATGAAAGAAAGGTAATGGTCTGTCCCTTACAGCACACCTCAAAAAAAAAAAAAAAAATCCAAAATTAGGCCCTATTTTATGATGAATTTAGGTTTAAAAATTATGTCCGGGTCTTTTATAGTTTTTTTTTTAAAAATTTTGAAATTTTAAAAAAAATGAATTATTTTTTGTTCTTTTTTGCAAAATGAACTAGTCTGAATGTTCTTTTGAGTTTTCCAGGGTTCATTTGAGCTTTGCATGGTTCTTTTTTCCGATTTTATGTTACGTTTACCAACACTACTTTCATAGATAATTATAACAATTTGTAGAGACTCCCAACAATAATTTAAGGAAAATAGATCATTAGGGAGGGGGAGGAGGGGGTTAGTGTGATATTAAAGCGGTAGATTGTATGGCCCAGTATGAAGAAGCTATAATCAATGAAGATGCTCATGCAATCCTGGTTATTAAAATGTGATAGCGCCGCAGGCGAAAAATTAAAAAAAAAAAATCGCGCGATTTTTTTTTTTTTAATTTTTCGCCTGCGGCGCTTTAATCACATTTTAATAACCAGGATTGCATGAGCATCTTCATTGATTATGGCTTCTTTATACGGGTAATACAATCTTCCAATTGCCATAAAGAGCTCATGAACCCTTTCTGCGTGGCTCGTAAATTTCTTTTGAAATTGAAATTTGCCCAAATATCCAATATAATGCTCTGTTTTCCTTCCAAAACGTTAAAAATTATTATGGAAAAGGTAGTGTTGGTAAACATTCAAAATTATTCAACATGCACACGAGAACAAAAAAATGGTTCATTTTTATTAAAATTTCAAAAATTTTTTAAAAAAAAACTAGAAAAGACCCGGACATAATTTTTAAACCTAAATTCATCATAAAATAGGGCCTAATTTTGGATTTTTTTTTTTTTGGAGGTGTGCTGTAAGGGACAGACCATTACCGAAAGAAATAATGAGAAACCGCATTGCATCTCGTAAGAGATTGTCACGATTTAAAGAGAACGAAAAGATCCGACTTATAGCCGCTGTAAGGGTCAGACGTCTGCTCTGGGATAAAATGGACAGTGGGCACAACAACATGAATGCTGTGAAGGCGGCTTGGCAATCGGTCGGTGCTGAGATGGGCCGAGACCGTAAGTCCTGAAAATAATTAAATCACATCCAAATACACAATTTAACCTGTTAACTTATGTTGAATAGCAAATGATTGCAAGGTCGCTTGGCGTTCGCTACGACAGAGCTATCGTTACCACTGTAAAGCGGCAAACAGTCGTTTCAAGAGTGGCGAACATGATGATGATGATGATGATGGTCATGATGATGATTATGATGATGAAGGCGAAGCCGATCCATTGGAAACACCCGATATTCAGTGGAAATTTTTCAATCATTTGGCCTTCTTACAGGAAATTTCTAGGGCAAAAAGGTAGAAAGACAACAGATTAGGAATATATGTACATATGATTATACTCTATCTATTCAATCTTAACATTTCTAGATCAGACTCTGTCGCTTTGGAAGAAGAATCTCCTACAAGCAACTCAGTATTGGAAGATTATACTGATGCGGAATACTTGGAAGCTTATGACGAAGGCGATGATGTGAATTCCACTGTAGAAGATGATGCAGATGGCGAGACAACGACAAAACCGTCAAAAGACGGAGATGTAAGCATGACTTCTAAATATGTACGTAGGCACATTTATTCATCATTTACTTTTAGGATCGCAGACAACCAAAGATCACAATGCAAGATGTATTATGTAGAACATGCACGCAGCCAACAGACGTTCAAACATCACAAAATCTATTCAAGCCTCACAATTACAAGCTACTGCGAGATATCAAAGAGCTGACAGATCTGCAGCTAAAGCGAGATGAAGACTACTCCGATTTAATTTGCGGACACTGTCAAGAGGTACTGGAGATTGCAACTGAATTTCGCAGGGTCTGCATAGAGGCACAAGCCCAGGTTCTGATAAAAGTGCAAATCAAGGATGAGGCGGAAGAGATGGAGATGGATTCTGCTGACTTGGACGTTGATGAGGAGCAACTGGAGTTTCTTGACATTTCAGATAACGAAATCTATTATGAAGAAGTTGATAAGCAGCCGTTACCTTCAGCAAAAGCACAACCAAAAATCAGATCTAAATCAAAGAAACAACTGAAATCATTCAAGTTACAGTGTGACGAGTGTGGACTGACACTTGGGAGCCACGATTTACTCAAGATGCACATGCATCAGATGCATAACATGCAGCTGCACACTAGGTTTGTATTCAAAGACATTTATTTATTGAGTTTATATTATTTTAAAATCTTTCTACCTTCAGATTTGTGTGCAAGCATTGTGGACATGATTTCAAGTATTCCGCCCCTTACGTTGAACACCTTAAGAGCATCGGAGTCGAGTTTGGTTACGAATGCGAGGAGTGTGATCAAAAGTTTCACAGCAGATTTTTCCTTAAGAAGCACAAGAGACGAGTCCATGGACTGGCTGATGAGCATATTTGCCATATTTGTGGCAAAAACTTCACAACTGGCTTCAATCTTCGCAATCACATTGTGCGACACGCCGGAACTCGACCCCACAAGTGTAATTTATGCAGTGCTGCCTTTTCCACGACTGCCGAACTGAATAACCACAAGCGAACCCACGACAATGTGCGTCCATATCCGTGTCGTTATGGCTGCGGTAAATCCTTTCGCCACTGCAGCAATCGTAGCACTCACGAGAGGTGGGAAGATTACTCATGTGATTCTGTTTATAGACTGTTGTATAATTGCCATTTTGTTTACAGAGTTCACATGGATGGCAGCTTGCGTCCGTTTCAATGCGAATATTGCGATAAATCGTTTGTAACCAAAGGCGACTGCCGAGCCCATCAAATGGTTCATACTATGAGTCGTGATTACAGCTGTGACATTTGCGAACAAAGCTTTAAACTGCAAAAACATTATCAGCAGCATCTCACCACCAAGTCACACAAAAAGGTGGAGGCTCTCGCTCAAGGGCCCAAGACTCCAGAAGATGCCATGGCATAAATCTAGCCTTGATTAATGATTAAAAGTTAACATTTGTCATTGTAATGAAGACATAATGACAGCAAATCCTTGGGACTACTGGAATTACACGTCCTAGCAAACTTGAAGAAATTATTTTTGAATTGAAATATTGAATAAAAATACAAAACTACAAATTTGTTAACAATTACAAGTTTAACAACAATTCAAGGAAATGGTGAATCAAAACTACACAATCTAAATAGCGATAAAATTTTATTTGCCTTACAATTATGTGAATTTCTAGCGGGCATTTACTAATTTGATAACTTGGCTTAATCTGCGGGGGTCTAAACCGAATGACCGATAACGTTTGTTGTGGAAAAGTTCTTGTTGCGCAACTCGCCGTGGAACAGCCGAGAAATCTAACAAGTTCCTGTTATCTATAAAGTTAGAATGACACACCCCTGAAAAAACCTATTGCTGTTAGATAATTAACCCAATAAAATTGTAACTAAGTAAACAAAATGTTGACAAGTTGCTATGTATTATGTATGGAAATCCCTTCTAGACGAGAGGACATTCCGCCACATCCGTTGCCATTTGCAGCGCCAGCGCCAGAGGCAATATACGAGGTGACATCCAGTTTGGTGGCCACAGCCAGGACAGTTTCCTTGTCATCGGAGTCCTTCTTGATAATCAGCACACTGGGATCCACCTCCAGCACACGTGCCAGCTTGCCCAGTATCTCGGTCTCGGGCAGACGGATGACTCGCTTGTTGATGGCCTTCAAGGCAGGCTCATCCAACTGGCGATTCATGCTGACAATCTGGTTGATGAGAGTCTCCTGACCCACCACGCCCAAAACAGTTCTGAAAATAGATGAAGAGATTAGAATAAGTGTGAAATGAATGCTGATTGTGTAACTCACCCACTTTGCTGGTCCACCATGGGCAGCTGCTCCACGCGGTGCTTCTTCATAAGTGCGATGGCATCTCCCACACTTGTGTCGGACTGAAGGACGGCAACCGGAGTGGGCAGCTCTATCTTCGATATGGGAACACTCCACCACCAGTGTTTATGCTCATTCACGATCTCCTTAAAGCCACGTGCCTCCATCCAATTATCGGACACAAATCTGGTCATGTAGTTACGAATGCCATCGGGCAGGATGACCACACAGCGCTGTCCGGCTTTCAGAGTGCGTGCATACTCGAGGGCCGCATGCATTGCGCCTCCGCTGGAGCCACCGCAGAGCAGACCCTCCTCGGCGTTTAGACGACGACACATGGGAAAGATGTCGATATCATAAACCTTTGCCCATTCATCGATAACCGTTCCATCGTAAACGGTTGGTGGAAACTTATAGCCAATGCCCTCAACTTCATAGGACACCACATCCGTCTTGTTGATCTCCATGGGACGTGCCAGCACTGAGCCATATGGATCGACGCCGACAATGCGACAGTTGGGAGCCTGCTCCTTGATCTTGCGCCCAATGCCACTGATGGTGCCCACCGTGCCAGTGGTAACCACAATCATATCCACCTTATTTTCCAGCTGCCAGAGAATCTCAGCAGCAGTGCCGTCATAGTGTGCCAATGGGTTGCCGGCGTTACGAAACTGGTCTAGAATAATCGAGTTGGGCGTTTCACGCTGCAGCTGCTGTGCCACGTAGTGAAGCCCCTCCGCCGAGTCGAAAGGTGCCTCTGTGGGCGTGCGAATAATCTTAGCACCCAGTGCATGCAACGCATAGACCCTCTCATTGGACATCCTTTCGGGCATGACGATGATGCACTTGTATCCCTTGACGGCACAGGCCATTGCCAGTCCAATGCCAGTGTTTCCAGATGTCGGCTCAATGATGGTGTAGCCCGGCTTCAGCAATCCTTTATCCTCTGCATCCTGTATCATGCGATAGCTTATGCGATCCTTGACAGAACCACCAGGATTCATGAACTCGCACTTGGCATCTAATCCAAAATATAAATGATTCTAAATTGTTATAAACGGCAGTAAATTACTTAAGATTAGGGGAGAGATACGCACACATCTCACACTGAATGCCCTCCTTGGCCGGTATGTTATTCAGCCTGACCAGAGGCGTGCATCCAATCGCCTCGAGGATGTTCGGGGTAATCTTCTGGGGATGCGCAATGCCACGCTGCGAGTGGGGCGTCTGCTCCTTGGTGCCCAGATGCCATGTGCATTTCGATGGCTCGCCAGGATCTATGAAATCGGAGGGACGTTTGTAGCTGGTATTTGCTGCCATTGCTGTGAATTATTGTTGAGTTGTTATGGGGAATAGTTCGTCCTGTCCAACACCAAGTGTGGTCCCTTTGACGGTTCGTCGCTGAGTGAAATGTCTGTTTGGCCCCCCATGGTCATGTACCTTGTTATCACTTATCAGCGCTCTTTCGACATCTGATTCCTTATCGTAGTTTGTTGTTTGTAAACTATGGATTTAATATTGTTACCACGTCGTCTGTACTTTTACTTTATTTAACGTTATCTACAAGAGCCCCATCGTTTATCTGCCATATTGGATTATTGTTGTGTTTTAAAATCGCACGATATTGCTAATGTTGTTGTTTCATAATTATCCATCTAATTGTGGTTCAATAGTTTTACAAGCAGCTGATCGTACGAAAATATATAACGGTTTTTACCAGTGCTGCCAACTGTCAACTCATGTAAACTGCTTTATTTTACAGTACGTAAAATAAAATGTTATAAGTAATTGCGGCTAATGTTAATAAGTAATTAACAAATGAGTTAAAAACCAGTTAGCTCATCGCACGAAAATTTAAAACATTTCTTTTGTTTTTTGTAGCATTGCATTTTAAGCAATTATAATTTAAATATTACTAAACGCCTGGGTGTTATCATCCACAGTGCTAAGAAGATACTAAATCACAGGGCAGTGGTGGGCACGCAGTGGCTCCGGGAGCAGCGGCTGCTCCCAACTTAGGTAGACTCTAATAGGGTTGTTGTAGTGCTCCCGAATTCAGATTTCGTGCCCATCGCTGATTTAAACTGATATGATCTCTGATCTTCATTCAATATCTTCTATAAACCAGTGGTGGGCACGCAGTGGCTCCGGGAGCAGCGGCTGCTCCCAACTTAGGTAGACTCTAATAGGGTTGTTGTAGTGCTCCCGAATTCAGATTTCGTGCCCACCGCTGATTTAAACTGATATCTCCGATCTTCATTCAATATCTTCTATAAACCAGTGGTGGGCACGCAGTGGCTCCGGGAGCAGCGGCTGCTCCCAACTTAGGTAGACTCTAATAGGGTTGTTGTAGTGCTCCCGAATTCAGATTTCGCCCATCGCTGATTTAAACTGATATGATTCTGATCTTCATTCAATATCTTCTATAAACCAGTGGTGGGCACGCAGTGGCTCCGGGAGCAGCGGCTGCTCCCAACTTAGGTAGACTCTAATAGGGTTGTTGTAGTGCTCCCGAATTGAGATTTCGTGCCCATCGCTGATTTAAACTGATATGATCTCTGATCTTCATTCAATATCTTCTATAAACCAGTGGTGGGCACGCAGTGGCATCAAATTTAATTGTTTTGTTTTTATTCTAACGCTTTCCAGCTAAGCCGGCTTATCTAAATGTTGTGTTTTTATTTGTTTTGCTATGATTTTCCTTTTCAGGACTGACAAGTGTGTGAAATTTAAGAGATAAGATATTGGCAAGCACGTTTAGTAAATTAATAACATTTGCTGATGAGGGCTCGACTTGAAAATACCCTGTAACCAGAACAGAAACATACTAGAAGATAATGTAAGCTAAAAACAAATGAATTATCACTAAATCTAAAACCGCTTACGACTTTTAAAACACCTCATTTCAATAGGTACACGGTATACCCAATAAAAAAATTAATATTAAATTTCTGATAACGATTTCGAAGTATTGCTGATAAGTGAAATCAATAAAATTAAATTGCATGCGATAAAGATTTATTTATATTAGATAAACATTTGTTTGAATTAATGTTTGGTTATTTTGAAAGGTTGATCAACCCGAGATTAGAACGGTCTGATGTCAGAGACGATCTTGTCGTTGTCGTAAATCTCCTTGGCGTAGCACAGATTGGGATAATCGAAGGCGGCGCCATAACGGTTCCTGCAGCCCGAGGTCGCCTTCTCGCCGGGAGTGTAGACCGGCTGCCCGATCACATTCGTGGTGGCAAAGTTGCAGGTCAGCACAAAGTGATTGTAATAATCGCGGGAGAATCTCACGGCAGCGCATCCCAAGTGGCTGTTCTTCTCGGCAACGGCAATTGTGAACTTGGCCACGTTCTTGTTGGTCAGCTCTTCGGGGAAACTAGCCAGGATTTCGGGCGAGGCATTACTGCGCTCTGCGAACCACTTCTCGATCTGTTCCTTAATGATTTCCGCATCCGTATACTCGGACTCGGCACCACTGTAACTGAAGATGGCATTGTTCTGACCAGCGTAGGCAAATCGTTCCGTGCTGCGGCACTTGTCCGGCAGGGACTGACAGGTCTCCACATTGAACAGCGCCAAGTGGGCGAGTTCCTCACACCAGGTCATCTTGGCCATGCGAGCGGCCTTGGGTAGACCCTCAAGACCACCGCCAGCGACCATGTTGCGCAGCTCATTGAACAGACTGAGAATCAGTTTCTGGTGCGACTCCATCTTCACCTCACGCACATCCTTGGGGCATTCTTCGCTGAAATTCTGCAGTGGAATCAAGATAGAGCCTAGAAACTTAATCAGAGTGAGGATTAGGACTTACTCCCTTGTTGTTGCAGGCAATGTGCTTGTCCAGACAGGTGGGCAGAGCACAGTAGTCCACCGCGATGGCGACTCCTGCCAAGGTAGCCAACAGAATCAATACTTTCATTGTGCTATCTCTTACGATATTCACTGCGAACTGAAGTCTCCACCAACAAACTGTTCCCATTTATACCCCTAAAATGTCTCATGGAAATTCCAAAACAGACTCTGGATATTATTTCAACTGAGTTCGGTGGAATGTCTGTCTTGAAATGGGAACTCGAGACACAGCTTAACAGTTGGCCAATAATGATCTAACGATTTAAAATGTTGCCAAAATATAATTGCTTAAATATATAATTATGTACGTTAAATGCAATCAGCTGGTAGCTTTCTTTTTCGGTATTAAGTTATGAGTTATGTATGGAAATCCCTTCTAGACGAGAGGCCACTCCGCCACATCCGTTGCCATTTGCAGCGCCAGCGCCAGAGGCAATATACGAGGTGACATCCAGTTTGGTGGCCACTGCCAGGACAGTTTCCTTGTCATCGGAGGCCTTTTTGATAATCAGCACACTGGGATCCACCTCCAGCACGCGGGCCAGCTTGCCCAGTATCTCGGTCTCGGGCAGACGGATGACTCGCTTGTTGATGGCCTTCAAGGCAGGCTCATCCAACTGGCGATTCATGCTGACAATCTGGTTGATGAGAGTCTCTTGACCCACCACGCCCAAAACAGTTCTGAAAATAGATGAAGAGATTAGAATAAGTGTGAAATGAATGCTGATTGTGTAACTCACCCACTTTGCTGGTCCACCATTGGCAGCTGCTCCACGCGGTGCTTCTTCATAAGTGCGATGGCATCTCCTACAGTTGTATCGGACTGAAGGACGGCAACTGGAGTGGGCAGCTCTATCTTCGATATGGGAACACTCCACCACCAGTGTCGATGCTCATTTACGATCTCCTTAAAGCCACGTGCCTCCATCCAATTATCGGACACAAACTTGGTCATGTAGTTACGAATGCCATCGGGCAGGATGACCACACAGCGCTGACCAGCCTTCAGAGTGCGTGCATACTCGAGGGCTGCATGCATTGCGCCTCCGCTGGAGCCACCGCAGAGCAGACCCTCCTCGGCGTTTAGACGACGGCTCATAGGAAAGCAGTTGGCATCGCAGATCTTGGTCCAGACATCCACAACTGTGTCGTCGAAAACGGTGGGCGGGAAGTCGTAGCCAATGCCCTCCACCTCATAGAACTGCACGTCAGTCTTGTTGAGCTCCACGGGACGCGCCAGTATTGAGCCATATGGATCGACGCCAACGATGCGACAGTTGGGAGCCTGCTCCTTGATCTTGCGCCCAATGCCACTGATGGTGCCAGCAGTGCCAGCGGAAACCACAATCATGTCCACCTTGTTGTCCAGTTGCCAGAGAATCTCGGCAGCAGTGCCGTCGTAATGTGCCAAGGGATTGCCCGCATTTCGATATTGATCCAACACGATTGAGTTGGGCGTCTGACGTTGCAGTTGCTGTGCCACATAGATGAGGCCCTCGGGAGAGTCGTACGCTGCCTCTGTGGGCGTGCGAATAATTTTGGCGCCCAGTGCACGCAGAGCATACACCTTCTCATTGGACATCTTCTCGGGCATGACGATGAGGCACTTGTATCCCTTGACAGCACAGGCCATGGCCAGTCCAATGCCGGTGTTTCCCGATGTCGGCTCAATGATGGTGTAGCCCGGCTTCAGAAGACCCTGCTCCTCCGCATCCTGCACCATGCGATAACCAATGCGATCCTTGACAGAACCGCCTGGATTCAGGTACTCACACTTGGCATCTAGTCAGAAATACAAAGGATTGTCAGCTTAGACTATCGACACATAGTTAATGGCAACAGCTACTCACACATCTCACACTGAATTCCCTCCTTGGCCGGTATGTTATTCAGCCTGACCAGAGGCGTGCATCCGATCACCTCCAGGATGTCAGGGGTAATCTTTTGACGATGCGCAATGCCACGCTGCGTGTGCGGCGTCTGCTCCTTGGTGCCCAGATGCCATGTGCATTTCGATGGCTTGCCGGGATCGACGAAATCCGCGGGCCGCACGTAACTCTTGTTCGCTGACATCGCTGTGAATGAATAGACACTTTAATGAATAACGTTCCGCTGCCGGCTCGTGCTTAAATGATTAGCTTCCAGAGTTGTTTTGCCAGATTCCTCCCAGAGGTCAGGCGGGTGCTGAACTTGACATGTAATCAGCGCTTGTTTTTCTGCCAACTAACTATAGTTTATTATGACATAAATTTGGACGCTCAGCTTACACACGCTGTGCCGACGTCACAGGCGACGTTACCATGTCGCCATGTCGCCTGAGCTTCCTCGCCTTCGAGATTCTTGTTCTTCTTCTTTTTCTCTTCTTATCTGCTAGCGTCCAACTGTTGACGGTTTTTTTGCTGCCAGACTCAAACTTCAAGGCCATGCTTTATCAACTGTTGTTCACTTTCAACTTTGCCTAATTGAAAAACATTTGCTTGGTTTTTTCTATTTCGCATTTCATTAACAATTTTTGTTTCGCCGGCAAATCTCACACAACTACACACATACATATAGAACACATGTTTTCTTTTAACATAACTATGTTAACATATGCATGTGCTGATCTCTGTTCAATCGATTATCTGTTTTAGTCAATAATTATTTATCGTATAACACACCTGCCTAACAACAATTCGTTGCCCTTTCAAGTAGCATGTAAATGTTTACCTGTAATTTATATTGTTTTGTTTGCTTAAATACGCAAATTTTATTGCACAAGACACTTAGGTATGTCCTCCTTTGTACAGCCAGATAAGTACTAACTCACAATGTGCGATTCAGGGAAAACACATGTGATAGATAGCGCGACGATGTTGTTTCCCCAAATAGAACTTGCTCTCTCAATTGCTCTCTTTACATACATATGTGAAATATGTACATGCATATGTATATGTAAAGGGCCCACGTTAAATGGGGACCTAGTGCTGCAAAAGGTTAGTTGAGTGTTGTTAAACTCTAATTGCGGAGGTACTAACAAATTTACGTATGTATGTATGCATGAGAATTACAGCATACGCTTAAATAAAAAAGGTAAATGAAATTATTACTAAATTTTCTCTGCCGTTCTGAATAACAGGTCATGCTTTTAAATGTTACATTTGTTTTCCCGCCTCTTCAAACATTTGCATTGTATTTGTATTTATTAATGCACGTTGTGTACACACTCGCACGTAGATGATCATGTGGAACGTATTTCATGCCAATCAGAGTTTGTGTGTCGAATCTGTGGATTCCAGTTGGTAACAAGACTACTTTGGCATTATTTATTGGAGCAATTTTATTATGCTACTATTAAGTCAGAGACCCCCAGCGTATACACTTGAAAAAACGTGTCAATATAAATCGTTCTTATCTCTAACAATTTCTTGTTTACATTAAGAATCAAGCTAGTTACAATCTTATCGGATTTGTTAGGTTTACCTTATCGCTTGAACTGATTGGAACTCTCAGTGAAATGCATGTCTATATAAATAACTTAATAGGTGTATTTATAGCTATTTTTTATTTACTCGCTAGTAATTGCAGGCGGCAGTTTATAAAACCATTAAATTTTATAGAGCACCTGTAGCAGGTAAGGAAAATATTAAAAAAAAATAAACTACAGGGTGGCCCATCTATTATTCGACTTTGACAGCTCGAAAACTACATTGCCAGTGTTTTAAATGTTTAGTAAAAAGTTTGCGGTTTACGAAATGGACAGCCATATGAATTAAATGGTCTTCCACAAACAAACCGCAATGTTGGGGCTGTTCAATAAAAAAACTAGTCGAGCGGTACTCGACTGTCGGAGACCCCGTACTTATTATAAAGATATCTCAAACAGCAAAAAAGTTTTCCATACTAAGACTTGATTTTCAACTGATTGTTCCTATGAGAGCTATATGATATAGTGGTCCGATCCAAAATCTAAAACAAACTCGACCTGCTTGCAATATAGACGAACCTACATACCAAGTTTGGAGTCTCTAGCTCTTATAGTCTCTGAGATCTAGGCGCTCTTACAGACGGACAGACGGACATGGCTATATCGACTCGGCTGTTGATGCTGATTAAGAATATATATACTTTATGGGGTCTGCCACGCCTCCTTCTGCTTGTTACGCACATTTTTTTTTGTGACAAAGCTAATAGACCCCTTTACGTTTTTAAAGTACGGGGTCTAAAAATATTTGAGAAATATCCTACCGTTTTAGTCTACCCTGTAATTAGTCTACCCACCCTGTAATTAGTCTACATTAGATAAGTTCTTTAAGATTTTTATAATAAAAAGTATCACAAAGATGTAAAAACTCAATATCTAAAAAAAAAATTTAGCCTTAAAAAGCATGGTTTTAAGTTATAATTGATCAAATTTTCAAAAGCTGTTTTAAAAAACATATATTTTATAAATAAATGTTGATATTTTGTTGTATGTTGTTATTTTTCCTTATATTTTGAGAATGGAAAACGTGATAAACGTTTTATAAACCAACTTTTCCGGTTTCCGAATAGTCCGTTAGCCGGGGCAAGTACCTAAATCTATGTAGATTATGTGACTTAACAACGGACTCGCGCTGGAATCCGCTTCATCTGATGGTCCTCGCCGATCTTGAGCACAGCGGCCATGCCCATCACCGAGTGCTGTTCGATGTGACAATGGTAGCTCCAGAAGCCCGGATTGTCCGAGATGAAGCGCAGTATAACGTAGCCCAGGCCGGGAACTTGCACCGTGTCCTTGGCGACCGCTGCATAATCGTCGGGCAGTCGCGACAGACGCCCTTGGCGATCCAACTCGCGAATCTGCATGGGGAAAGTCGAGATTATCACTAAACAAGGATCACATCAGTTGTCCAACTTACGTTTCTCAGATCGTTTTGATTGGCCAGGACACCCTGGCCGACAAGGCGGAAGGTGAAGCCGTGCATGTGAATGGGATGCGTGCCGTCCATGAAGTTGGCCACGACCATTTCGATGGGCCGGAACGCAGGCAGGCGGATGACGTGGACACATTCGCACAGCTCCCGGGCACAGTTGCGTCCCTGGGCAACCAGGGAGCTGCGATTGCAGAAGTAGCCATCGTCCTGGTAGAGATGGCGTCCCTGCAGCAACGAAATGCCCGGCGAAATAAAGCTAATCTCGTCAATTTGAAAGAGTTGCTCGCCGTTTGGTGCCTGGCGGCGACTCAGGCTGGAATAGTGCGTCAGGAACTTGGTGTAACGGGGCCAGGGCACGGGCTCCAGGGAGCGCAAGGACACAGTGCCCACATCCTTGTCCTTGTCCAGACCTGGACTCGACTGTCGCAGCTCCGTGATGACTGAATCATTCGGGGATTTATAGCGAAAATCGTTGATGTAAACGGGAGGATCATCTGGGAGATCTCTGGCCTGCTGGGCATCCAAGATGCTGCCTTGGGGCAGCTCACTGCGCGCAGCTCCGCGATAGCTGAGAACTGCTCCCTGATAGACATTGCGCTCCTCACACTGCTCGAAACCACGGACGCGTATCCAGTAATTCTTGGCAAACTGATTCGCCTCCAGGACGAAATCGAAACGTTCCGCGGAGGTGAGGAAGAAGCCATCGGCCAGGACGGGCTCAATGTCATTGCCATCGGTGCTGATGATGAGCAGCTTGTGCTGCTCAATGGAGAACTCCACCGGGCAGTTGAAGATGCCATTGTAGAGGACTCGCATGCGATAGCGATAGCCGGGTGTAATCCTCAATCTCTCGTAGCGATGCCTGGCATCCTGATCCGGCAGCTGGCTGAGATGATTGCGTCCCTTGCCGTTGATCAGGATGTTGCGCACTTGCTGGAAGTCGTAGTCATAGAAGATGTCCTGCACCAGCAGAGCATGCTCCACGAGATCGTAGTCATAGAGTCGGGCATGTGGATTGTCCTGATGTGGCTGGCGAATAATCAGGTTACCCGCAACTCCGAATCCCCGCTGCCAGCCCACGTGGCTGTGATACCAGGCGGAGCCGCTGCGATCCGCCTGGAACTCGTAGCGAAACACCTCGCCCGGCTCCAGGGGATACTGGGTGACATGGGCGACGCCGTCCATCTCCGGAGTGCGGGACATGTGAATGCCATGCCAGTGCATCGAGGTGGATTCCCCCAAGTAGTTGAGCACATCAACGATCACGGTGTCATTCTCACAGAGCTCGATCGCCGGCGCTGGCGACATGCGATTCACGGCCATAATGGGCGTGGAGACGCCATCGCCATAGATGCAGTGCTCCGCGGCGCAGGCGCGCTCATCATACGGACAGCGTTGGCACTCCGATCCCAGCCGACGATAGTTGTGCACGACCAGCTGATAGTAACAGCTCTGGGATTGTCCCTGCTGGCAAACCCGGCGACACGGATGACGCTCGAAGCCACTGGCGAAACTGGCTATATCCACCTGACCGTAGTCATCTTTCAGCTGCAATTCCCCGCTCAGCTGCGTCACTTTGTTGGTCTTATTATTCCGGGACCAGGGAAAACTGAACCATTCCGTCTTGGCACTTGGCTGATCCTGCAGCTTTGCTTGTCTCATTTCCAGGTGAAGACACAGCCAAATGATCATCCATAGAAGCCAGCGATGGCTTTTACTTTTACTCGTTGCAAACATCGCGAACCCCAACCTTCAACTGCGGCCAAGGGCCGAATTCAACCCACGAAGAAAGTTTGGAAATCCAAAGTGGACGCCCCTCGATCATCATATGTTAGTTGGGAATGCGCAGCACGTGCCGTTAATAAAAGCTGAGCTGCATTTGATTAGCTTTTAATTTCTTAAATACTAGGAACGTTTAAGCTTGAAATTAACGACTAAAAGACACCCTTTGAAATTGGTTCCAATATTTTTATCATTTTTTGGGATGTTGCTTATTTAAATAAATATAAAATATTTTGTATTGCATACTTTTAGGCAGTAGTATTGCTTAAAGACTTTAATCAGCCATTATCACCTTTCTGTTTGTTCGATCTTGTTGAGATTTAGTTAGATGATAGCTGATAGTAGTAGTAAACGTTAAATACCAAAAACAAAATCTAATATCTTAAAAACTGTGCGTGTTGTGGCTTTTCGCTTTTCAACCAATACAATATAAGTACCGTTTTACTTATTTTTTAAGTCACGGCTATAATAGCTAAAAAAAATAGAAATAATTGTTTTCAACTTAAAACTGTTCCAAAATATATCCGTTTGGAAATGGTTTTTTACTCTTTATAAATCTTCCCATTATAAAGGGATTTTTAAAGAATCAAATTGTAAAGAGCTTCAGAAAATGATACTTCAATCATATATAATTTAAATTATTTTTCATAAAATCTTTAAGTAAAAAAATGTAAAAAAAGGATAAATTAGCAATATTTTGAACAGAAATCTTTTCTTCAGAATTTTCTTTGAATGTATTCTATTTAAAGTGAAAAAAATGCAATAGAACTTTTAATACTAAGGGGTATAATAATAATATTTATTATGGATAAAATTGTTATGAAAACTTTAAGTTTTTCTGCGAAAGAAGTTAATTTAAATACTGGATAATATTCCTTTTTTACTTATTCATAAAAATAAGAAACTACTTCTCGGCTTCTGGGGCTTCTGCAGCTGGAGGAGCTGGCGGCGATATGGCTGGACTCGATGGCATGGCTGTGCTCATGAGACTGATGACACCACAGGCAATTGGGGCACCCACCGATATCTCCTCATTTTGATAGGCCAAGGCATTGGGCATCACGGCCAAGGAGGAGGAGAAGACCTCCGCATTCAGTGCTGTGTTCAGATCGATGGGTTTGCTGTGGATCACAATGGAGCGACCAATGATGCCATTGAAGCCAAAGAGCTGCAGGTAGATACTCATAAACATGGACGAGACGGTGCCATCGTCCTTCACCTCCAGATTGCCCAGCTGCACAAGTAGCAGGAGCACAAATTGAAATTGAGTCAACATTTTAAATTGTAACCGCAGAAAACTCACAAAATTATTGGGAAACTGTCCACCCGTGGATTTGCATCCCTCGCTGAGATCCCCATAAGTGTGGATGTGAAGAGCATGTTTGCCAGGTGGCAAACCCGTCGCATTAATGGTCACCCTGATGTCACTGTTGTAGGGCAGCTGCTGAAATGAGATCATTCCCATTGCTCCCGAAGCTTCGCCATCTCCCATGAGCTTAGCTGCCGCCTGCCACTGGGGAACCTAAAGCGACATTCATAACTTATGATTAGCTACTTCTCAAACTACTTATATTTTTTTAAAATTAAAATTAAATCGAAAATAATATTTAAAATATGATCAATTATTGACCGAAATAAAATGATTTCATAAAACTTATACAGATAAAACTTATATAAATAAAAATAACTTATATGTATAAATAAAAATAACTAAAGAACTGACAAAGCTTAGAACTTTCAAGCTTTCTTCAAAAGTTGTTGTTTTAATTTTTTAAAATTGATGTTCGCTTCGAAAAAATTGATAATATGAGAAAAAAAATGTTGACCAAAACAGAATACATAGTTTTGAAAAATTAATACAGATCAAACAAAAATAAAAAAGACATTGTTTTTCAAAATTGGTTAAGATTGGCTTTGAAACTTTCAAGTTTTCTTTTAAGATTTTAGTTTTAATTTTATAAAATTGATGTTCGTTTTTGAACCAAAACAGAATAGTTTCAAAAATTGTATACAGATCAAACAAAAATAAAAAAGACATTGGCTTAGAAACTTTCAAGTTTTCTTTAAATATTTCAAGGAACAAGTATATGTATAAAAGCTCGTTAGTTTAAAAAAAAAATTAAATTTTCGTAAATTAAGAAATATTAGTGAACAAAAAATTGATTTAGTTTTGAAATACTTACGGCAGTTGCAAAATCACATGTACTAATCCATTTAATGTTTTTTCTCAAGATTTGAACAAATCTGTACATTATTTAAAGTACAGAGTTAAAAATTGTAATTCGCTTTATAATTTGAGCGTACCAAAAAGATTCTCAAAATTCTTGGATGTAGTTTAAAAATTACAAGAATTTGTACTAATCAATTTAATATTTTTTCTCAAGATGATTTAAGATTCAGAGTTAAAAATTGTGTTTCGCTTTATAATTTGAGCGTACCGAAAAGATTCTCAAAATTGTTGGATGTTTTTCTAGTCTGTCTAAGCACTTACATAAGCGTAGCCCAGGTAAGCCGGCTGCGGGTGGAGGAGTGGGCTGAGTAATCCCGCTGCCCCAATGCCTCCAATGATGGGACCCACGCCGCCGAATGGCGCCGACAGGCGCTCGAAACGCTTCACCTTTGTGCCGGAAACCACTTTGACATTGTCATCGATGCGCGTCAGATTGGCGGGTGCGGGCCTCAGGCGATCCAGCAGATTTTGTGCGCGGCCAGGCACAAAAATGCCACTAAAAACGTTAAATATGATAAACGCTATAACGAATCTCTCGCTGATCATGGCGCTTAATTGAGTGAATTGCTTTCGGACTGGTCAACAGAACAAATAAAAAGCTAAGGGATTTTGACTACCGATCTTTGCGAGTATATCAACTAGACTGAACTGTTCGCTGTGTGGGCCAGTCCATGTCGTTGTCAGCTTGGATGACAGCTTCGACACGGTTTTCATGCTGATTGAACACGCTAATTGTCAACCTGGACAATACCGAGTCTCATCAGAATGGATAGATGGAATATACATATGTATGTATGTACATATGTACATATGGATAGTTTGATTGCACTGAGTGTCGCGTGTTTGATGCTTGGTTACCTGGCCAGGGGCTTAGGTCTTCCGACCACTCAATTAGCCCTCAAACAAGTTGAAGACCACACTTACAGTGTGCACATAACCTCAAATAAATTAATGCTAATGGTTGGACTAGAATGAATTTCAGTTCTTTCTTTACAGACGCCTCTCTATTTGATGGAAATGTAATTTAAAGCAGTAAGATATTGAAAATATCCAATTCAAAATGTAATTCTAACCTCAAAAACTATGAATTTCCTGATTATCTCTTATGATTGATATAGAATAGCGATGATATTTCTTTATATCATCAATATAATATTGCATGTAAGGGGAACAGAATTTGATTCAATATTGTGCATTTAAGCTCTAAAATAACCCATTGAAAGTGAAAACCTAACCTCAATAAATGTACGGTATTCGAAATTATATATGATTAAAATAACATGGAAACAGTTTTTTGATTAAATCAGCAAATTAACTTAAATACAACCCAAAATACCATTTAAGTTCGATTATAATCAATTGAAAGTGAAAACCTAACCTCAATAAAGGCAAGACATTCGAAATTGTACTACAGATAATACAGAATTATAGTTTTTCTTTCAATTCACACCCACAATATTTAGAAACACGATTTGGAACATAATTTAATTCAATAATATGCAACCTAACCTCAACCTAAGGCAACCTAACCTCAAAATACTAACTCATATACAGACCAAAATATTGCAAAAATTATAAATACTTGTCCCCAAATTCACCGACGCCTCTGTTGATGATGGGTTTTTAATTTGACCCATCAAAATGCAATATCAGATCGACATTAACCAATTGAAAGTGAAAAAGCTAACCTCAAAAATGATTCGACACGCGAGATTCGAGATTCGTAATTATAGATGACACAGTTTGAAGTTTATATGTTAGTTTTAATTGCTATTAACAATCATAATAGTTATATTTTTACTATGTTCCTGTTTAATTAGGTGACGACACAAGCGGGCAGCATAATAATCAATTACAAAGTTCTAATTACAATCTTAGCTAGATTTAAATATATGTACAGTTTGTCAAGAAATTCTTTACACTCACTTAAAAATGTAATATTTTGACTTTAAATAAGAAAAAAATAGCTTATTATATATATTTGAAAAGGTCGTTTAAATTCCGATCTTTTCAACTTTTTCCCTCGATTTTTCACCAAAAATATTTGGATGCAAAAAAATTCTTGGAACAATTCTAAGAGTAACTGCAAAAGAAATTATTTTGCTAGTATTTTTGATATTTCGAAAATCCTAAAAATTACCATTTTAAACCATTTTTCCTCATTTTCATGCAAAAAGTGCATTTTTTGCAGTTTTCTAAAAAAATATAAAAATTACTAGCAAAAATATTTTTTAAAATTTTCTTTTGCAGTTACTCTTAGAATTGTTCCAAGAATTTTTGCATCAAAATATTTTTGGTGAAAAATCGAGGAAAAAAGTTAAAAAAGTAGACTTTTGCAAAAATTCAAAAAAATTCAAAATATTCGAACGAAAATTAAATGACCATTCCAAATATATATAATAAGCTATTATTTTCTTATTTATAGTCAAAATAATACATTTTTAAGGGTGTGTAAAATGTTTCTTGACAAACTCTATGTATGTATATAAATATCAATTGGGATAATTAAGCTGGACAAAGATTCAACGAAAGCCGCCGCGTTGATAGTCGCCCTGGTGACGTTGATTGCTGTTGTTGTTGTGGTTGCCACCGCGTCCACCGCCGCCACGATAACCACCGCCACCGCGTCCACCAGCCTGAGGATTCCAGCCAGTGCCCTGAACGCGTCCACTGTTGTTGACCCACTGCTGATCTCTGTCACGATCTCGCTGCTGTTGCGGTTGTTGTTGTTGTTGATGATATTGCTGCTGTTGATATTGAGGCTGTTGTTGCTGCTGCTGCTGCTGCCAGTGTTGTCCTCCTCCTGCTCCTCCTCCACCACCGCGTCCACCGCGATTGCCACCACGAAAGTTGCCACCACCACCACCACCTCCACGACCTCCTCCTCCGCCGGGTCCGCCCGCACGTTGCTGCTGCCAGGAGGGCATCTCGGGCGGCGGCGGAGCATGCTCATTGGCACGTCCACCACGATCCGGAACGCTGCCAATCACATGCTTCTCAATCTTTGAGGCCGTATGCTTGCGCACATTTACCGAGCTGGTCTTCTCAATGATGGCCAGATCGGTGCGTGCGGCCAGCAGTGCCACAATATTGGTATCGACGCCACCGTACTTGAGCTGCTCCAGCTCGTTGAGCTGCAGCTGGAAACGATCGGCAATCTCTTTCTGTCGCTTCTTCATGCTGTCCGACCACTGGAAACTCTGCACGGTCGCCTCCAGGCGCGTCAGCATCATCTGACGCCGCAGATTGTACTCCGCGTCCAGATCCTTGTGCATGGCCTCCAGCACACGCCACTGGGCGTCCGACAATGGTTTGTGGGTGCGCATCAATGGCTCACTGACGATCGCCTTGTTCGTCTGCTTCAAGCGCTGCTCCAGCTTGGGATTCAAGCGCTCGAACAGCAACTTGGCATTGATGTTCTTGGGCATCTCGCCCAGTTGCAGGTCGGTCGTAAGCTGATCCACCGCCTCCTGTAGCTGCGATTCAGTCTTGGATTTCTTGCTCGGCGGCTCGACGGGCTGCTGCTTCAGGGACATCTTGGTGGCCATGAGCTCCGATGTCAGATAGTTGAGCAACTGCAGCAGCGATTCCCGTGTCTGGAAACGCTCCGACATCGGCACCGCCACAAACTCCCGATACGGACAGCCCAGTTCGGTCAGCAGCAACGACAACTCGAACGCAAAGTCACCGTGTTCCTTGCTGCTGGAGGCCACATGCTCGTCGGTTTTGCGCAGCAAGTGCAATTGATTGGCCAGCCAGTAAAGCACTTCCCGCAACTCGCCGCTGCCTATGCCACCGCTTAGAGCTTGTTGTAGCCCCGCTTGCTGCACTTTCTTATAGCCAAGTGCGTCCAATGAGTCAACAATATCCAATTCGGGATCCATTGCCGGCTGTTGTCGTTTCTTCCGGCTTTAGTTTTATTTTCCAGCTGACAGTTTCTAACTGTTGGTTGGTCACACTTGTTCTCAACCCTCACAGAGACACGAATGTTAAGTTATGACAGCAGCTAACAGTTAACCGCGCTGTTATTAACAGAAATCACTTATAATGGATGCACAAATTTGAAAACAATACATACAAAAATAGTATAACCAAGCAAGAATAATAAAAACCGAACGACTTCCGAAGGCTTGATGACAAGAGACAGCGAGAAACGAAACAACTTCCCATTACCAACCTATGTTCAAAAGAAAAGATTGATTACGAATGTACATTCGCCGATGCATTCCGTAGCGTTACCACAATCGGTTGTGGCTGGTTCCCGCCACTGGGTATTCTATTCTCGAAGACTTAATTTAATTGTTTTTAATCTTTTGCTCAAAATCACAAAATTAATTATTGAATTAAATAAATTTAGATTTATTTATATTTAAATTTAAAAACATGAAATGGCTCTTACTATTAATTCTAACATCTGCCAAGTGCTTCGCGAATCACTGTCTACAGCAGTGATGGCATATCAGCCTCTTTCAGGACAGATCAGGGCTTTATTTAAAAGGAATCAGACTGAACTTTTTAGAAACAGCCCCTATCAGGAAATCTGGGTTTATTTAATTTTAGAGAATTTTCCAATTAAAAGCAATGAAATTGACAAAATTGAGGGTTCTGTTCAGTTTTGGGCCGAAGTAAGAAAATATGTGAACTCAGCCGGAAAATATCCGTTTTCTGAGCTAGCCTCATTTACCATAATGCTGATATTGAGCAAGTGTAAAAACAAAATTGCGAAATTTATTGCAATGGGAACGCATTTTTGGCCTTTTTTGATGTGTTTTCTATCCTGTTTTTGTTATCGATTTATGTCAGCACTGGTCAACAGAGCAATAACAGATTGAAAAAGCGGAGCTGTTACTTAATAAGTTATCGATTATAAGTAAAATTTGAAATATTAAAAATACGTTATTTCCTTTTGCAGTGATTTAATGATTTCCCCAAATCCAATCTTTGAAAAATGCCACCAATTCATTTATATAACTTCATTTATTGTAGTTTACCAGTTTTAATATAATTTAAATATATATGATTTTATATTTATAAGTATAGTATATAATATATATATATATTTATATATTATGTGTATATGTATGTATTTATTTTCATTTTTATCTTTTTTTTTTTGTAAAGCAGGAAGTTTTAGGATTCGCAAGTGTTGCACCTTTGGTGCAACAAATTTTACACATTTTTGTTGTTGTTATACATACTTACAACATTTACTTATTTACTTAAAATGAACACACACATTTAGCTATTTAATGTATACAAATATAATCATAATAATAATAATAATAATATTCAGTTACTTCATGCCTTTCAAATATGATCTAAAATTAATAGAAACAAGAAATACATACATACATTTCTTTAGCAGAACACACAGGAAACTAAACAAAAATATATATTGTATATATATAAATATAAAAAAGGAATTTAACAAAATACAAAAAATATATTTTGCTGCTGCTGCTACGGCAATGGCACAAAAATAAATTCCGCACAAGAAATTCGAAAATCAATGCAGTGGCGATCGATGGATCGATGGATCTATCGCCTAAGTGTAGCTATACTGATTATCAATGGCGCGTCCGGTGCACTCGGCTCCTGTTGCACCGCCACCACCACCGGCTGCCCCGCCGGCAGCACCACTGCCACCACCACTGGCACCAATATTATCAGCACCATGACGCGACGCCGCCTGCAGTGAAGCATTCGAGGCACGCAGGTGCGGCTGATCGAGAAAACCATGACCCGACGGCGGCGAAGAACTTTGCACGTTGTGGGTCAGCGTTGTGGGATCCAAATGAAAGTAGACTTGCTCCGGAAAATAGACGTGTGTCGGCTCTTGTGGCAGTTCGATTTCGTTTGTCTTTAGGCGAACACTTAGATTCATAGTAATCACTTCGTTGCACTGTGAATGGTTCAAGACGAGCTTCTATTAAATTTCGTTACGTTTCGTTAAGCGATTTTAGATAGTTTATCTATTTAGTCCGGGTATGTTGTGGGTTAAACATGAAGCATGCAACAATTGGAAACGGATTCAAAACTGAACACAACAAACAACAAGGAAAACATATTTAATGTCCACCTCAAAAGAACTATTGAAAAAAATCATATGCAAACATGTTTGATAAACAAAAAACTGACCCAAAACTTGAAGATTTTCTGAAATTTACAGAATGGATATAACTTTAAGAATGCGGACAAAACGGAATAACCCATTGAAACATATATGTGTAAAAATGTTTTTGTTTTTTAAAGAACAGACTTGGGAGTTGAAGGAAAGTTTTCGTGGCTGTCTATTCCCCCGAGACTCGATTATGAAATGATAAATTTAAAATCAAATAAAAGAAAATAAAAACCATCACTGACACTGAATTGACTCCAAAATTTTGGCTATCTCACATGTCTCGGCGATGGATGTCCATTGCTATTCCCATTCGCATTGCCGCCGGATCCGCCGGCAAAATTGCCCGCAGCTCCTGCCGATCCATCGGCGCCCGTTTCATGGGCCGCATCGGCAACTGTTGCCATTGTGGCTATGGACGCATCGTTCAGTCTGCTGGTGTGATGCACCCAATCAGTTAGCGTCACATCCGAGGTGCCACCCGACTCGAGTGGTATGGGATTGCGTCGAAAGTGTTCAAGCATCTCCTGTATGGTGGGGAACCACAAGTGCTGCACCCGACACTGTCCCTTCTCGGAGATGATAAGCCGCAAATGCTTGGCGCGTCCTTGGAAATTGAACGTGAGCACGAATTCACCACGTCGCGTCTCGCTCTGGCGAACCAAAAAGTAACCATGACCCGCTGCCTCCGACTGCAGCACCATGCGTGCGGCCTCAGCACGTGGCAACGTGCCATGGAACCAGGGAAACTGACGCATTTCGGCCGTCAGATCGGCGACATTCACATCGGAGTCCGCTTCGACCAGCTCGTTGCCATCGAAATTGCTGGAGGCAGACAAACGTTGTTCTCCCCGCTCACCGCGTGTCGGACGCGAGGGTATCTCGGGTGGTGTGCTGCTCAGCTCGTTGCTGGCCTGCGACATCGCAATGGCATTCACATCGTTCGCGGAGGAAGCGGCATTCGCCGCTGAGGCGGCAGCCAAGCCGCTGTCTGCGGACTGCGAGCTAACCAGATTGCCATTCGAGCCGCCAAGTCCCAGACCGCCCTGCTGCTGATATTGCGGATTCTGTATGCCGCCCAATGGCAATGCATTGCCAGTGCTAGTGGGATTCGGATTGGTAGTCACCGGTGACGTTTGCATGGCCGCCGCAATCACATCCGAATCGAGCATCGGCTGCTGCGTCGGCGGCGTTCGCATGCAGTAGCGTATGGTGGCCAGCCAACTGCGCATATCCTCGGCGCTCTCCGCCTCAATCACATACTCCATGTTGTTGTCTGCCTTGAGCACAAATGTATTCAATCGATCGGGCATCTCCAGTGTGGTTGTCTCGCGTGCCTCGGAGATGAGGAAACAGAAGACGCCGCTGCGTGGCTTTGTCGATTTGGGCGGCGTATAAAACTCCAGCATGTAACCGCCCACAGCCTTGACCAATGCCAGGCGGCATTTCTCCCACTTCTGTGTGCCGGTTGTCTGATCCAAACTCTCGGCTGTCAAATTGTTGACAATGCCCTCCTTGCGGCATTCGACCACGATCTTGGCCAACTTTGTTTTGCCGCTCTGTTTGCTGCTGCCAACGCCATCGACATCGTCCGAGTTCTTGTGAAAGAATGCCTGCAAAAAGAGGAGTTTCTAAATGTTAAACTTGACTGAATTGTCGGACTGCTAATCTCGTTGCCCACTCGGCACACGCTCACCTTGCCCTTGCGCAGTCCCTTGAAGGAGAGGCGACGCAGCAGCGATTTGGGAAACAGACGTGACACTTCGTGCTCTTCTGGTTCAAAGTCACCGCCACCGCCACCACCGCTTCCATCTCCAAATAGTGAGCCAATGCCAGATTTTAGATTGCTGCGTCGCCTAAAGAACTCCTTGTCGTAGTGATCCGAGAAATATTCGACAAACTTTAATGCAAAACTACGATGTGGTATGTTGCGCGCCTCCTCCGGCGGCAGATTGCCATTGATGTAATTGATGCATGCCTTGGCAAAGTCACTTGCAGCCACGCGCGCATGTCTGTCGCAGAATTCCTCCCAACTGGTGCCGCCATACGTGTACGGTGTGCTGCCCATGGCATTGCCGGTGCCAATGGGTGCTGGTATCAAATCACTGCCACCAGCGGCACCTAAGCTGGTCGTCGGTCCAATGTAGCCGCCAGCGCTAAAAGCGCTCGAATTGTTGGCAGCTGCGTTGTTTCCACCCATGGGCACAAAGGACTGTTGCTGTTGTTGTTGTTGTAGCTGTCTGCGTGGGTGGTGCCGCTGCTCCGGTTGGCTCGGCCCGTTTATATTCAGTTTGGTACACGAATTACCCAGCTGTAGTCTGTGCTGCAAGAATAATAAATCGTTTTCACGGCTTTAATAAACAAATAAATGCATTTATTTTTTATTATATTCAAAATAACACTTCCTTGTTTGAGCAAGCAGTTTAGTAGTTACCCAGCAGGAATTTCAGACTGCGCTTTACGTATTTCCCGCTGGGAAGTGCGCAATGTTGCTCAATTTGCGTTGCTCATTTTGCGTTTACGTGCTGGGTGTATTCTATCATTTCACTTTACGTAGCGTGTAGGCGTATTAACGTATCTACACACACACACACACACACATCACGAATCTATGCATGTATGTACGCATGTTTGTTGTATTCACGTTGGTGTGTGATATGGCTGCTGATTTGTTTTTGTTTTGCAGATTTGATGATAAGCTGGATTCAGCGTTAAATCAAGGCCATTTCAATGTCTAATCGCCATTGCTTTGCAGTTTGTTATGAAGATGCAACTTGCGCGATGCTCTGCTTCACACGCATGTGTGTGTCTTACACCTACACAATCACTCTCGGCAAAACATTTTTTCCACAGAATAAACTTACATTTACACGATATTTAAGTGGTATTTATGAGACGCGCACTGCTTACATTCAGTTTTTGCACTTAATTTACAATTATTAACTTCTTTTTTTCACTATATTTTCATTTTCGAGAAGAAAAACACAACGCAATACAATCGACAATCGTCTGAACGCTGAGTGAATCGTTAATCGAGCAATCATCACCTTTTATCGGTTGACCTCCACTGCAATCAACTTAGTATTAATCGATATTTGATTATTTCCTTCCAGTTATCGGCGAACAATTCTATCATTATTTAAATTTCTAAAATCCAGCCAGAAACTTTCGGGCAAAAAGTGAATAGGAATTAATTCATTAAGTTCAATGGTTTATGTTCAAATCTCACATTTTTATTGTATCTATATGTTTCGAAATTGCATTTACTTAGAATTAGTATGTAACTACTATGCATACAATATTTATAGTTATGTATTATTGTTAGTTTTGCTTGATCATTATAAATAATTAAAATTCTTGAAACTTAATTGTGAAACACACGGAGTGCAACAGTTTATTTTCTCTTATTTCTACATTTCGTTTAATATTTTTTGCTTCAAACGAACACATGCATTTTGGCAAAATATTATTATGAAATTTTGATTTCGAATGGAGGAAATGAAAACAGGGACGGAAATGTGATTGAGAAATAATATTTTAAAAGATTCACTGAATCTTTTTGAGACAAAATAATCATAGCGTGATTGTTGAAAAGTGAAATGCGGTCGCACTTACTAACTATTATTAGTGGTTGTTATTAAACTTAAGTATTTACAGAAAAATGACATACTGTTTGATAATGTAGTTGCAAAATTTAATTGCTATCATTTGTTGGAAATGTTCAAAATACTCTAAATCCTAAATAAACATAATGAAATCTCAACAGTTGTTAAATAAAAAAAACCTTTACTTTTTGTAGTATATGCAGGATTAAGAACGTAGCTTGAGTTTGGATGAAATCTCCTTCAATATGGTTTCAAATTCAATTGAATATTACGGCCAGCATAAATTGTATCTATTGCTTAGCTTTGCGTAACGTAAAGCCAAAGTTACATCAACATCATTATACATTATACAATTTGTTGTGGTTGTTTAAAAATCGTTATCCACTTATGCTAAAAACTACGTACATTTATTATTCGGTTTTGCTGTTGTTACTTCACTAAATAGAGGATCACCTAACTTATATAAAAAAACGTTGATACGTATAACTAAACAATACGCACGTTATTAAGAGAGAATTCATAGTGTTTAGATTGGTTGTGTGTTCTTTTCTTTCCTTATTTTTTTTTGTGTGTTTTTGTTAATTCATTTTTAAGATAGAGTACACTCAGACTTCCAGTTGTTTTGATGGTGGATGCGTAATGAACGGTTCGCTCCACATGCGCCGCAGATCGCCCTGCAATTAAAGCTAACATAAGAAAGAACTAATTGATAATTAAAAGTCGTTACTTACCTTTAAATAGGCCATCAGCAGGAGCGGCAATAACGTGAACGGCACTAAGTACAGTAAGGCAGGCTGTGCGGCCTTAAACACCTCAGAGCTGACAGTTGCCGTTAGCAGACCCAAGAAATAGCTAGAAGAAATCATACTTAAAACTTGCCAATTGACAATTTCAACGCCTGCGATCCACTTACCCCAATAAGGAACAATGAAAATACGTCAACCTGGAGCCAACACCCTTTGGCGGTGATAGCGTTGGATCCGAGGTAAGGCCCTGTGACTTTTTGTAAGCATCGTAACGCAATACAAAGCACAGCAGCAGGCCGGGCATAACGACATCACCCAGGCCAAGCATCGAGAAGTGTCCCGTGTTGTGTAAGCTGGGGAAAACCAGTTTGCCCGGCAAATTCAGCTTCGGTGTGTCCCGCACAATGCCGCCCAAATTCAATTTGCGTGCGACAATGCCAACGGGATTCTCGGCGGGACGTGTGGCCACCTTGACCATCACGTTTGTGCTGAATATATACGATGAGAGGAATACCCAAAATACGTCATAGATCAGCAATCCAGTCAGCAGCAGCGTCGACACCTTCAAGCTGGGCAAACGCACAAACGCAATGAAGGCAACACACAGACCCATGCCCATAGCTAAAATATAAATTAAAACAAACAAATTATTAGTGGAAATTCTAGATTATTCCAGTGACTTACCGTCCATGAGGAGCCAATGTCCAGTTAGCACCCAAACGCACACAATCGATACGGACAGCGTGAAGCTAAAGAGTTCCGCTGCCGTAAAACGTCCGCAGATGCCGAACGAGAAGCGTTTTCCATCCGAGCAGGGACGTATGATGTACTGGCACATGGGCAGGAGGAGAAAGGCCAGCGCCACAGTGGCAATGACTGAAAGGAAAGGTAGTTAAGCAGATAAATATAATTTATATAGATGAATATAAATTAATTCAAAAATAAAATGTTTGACCTTTCTACTAGTTTCTGGGTGAGTTTCGCCTGACTTGAGGTCTGATTAATGTCGATATGACACTATATCAATAAACAACAAGGGCTAGATCAGCTTTACAGCAATTTTGTCACATTTGCGACTTAGAATTCTCAACTGGTTCTAGCGTCTCAAAGATGACATTAGGCTTGGATCGCTGGTCAAGTCAGCACAACGGAACTGATGATAGCGACTGGCATTTCTTGGAACAGCTGTATACCGAGCCTTGCTCCTTTCATTCTGCAAGTGTTTTGTGTGTTGTTGTATATAGTGTCATATCGACTTCGACTCAGCTAAAACTCTCCTACAATATAAACCAATTTTATTAAAATTTTTGCCTATTCAACAGGGGTTAAAGCCCTAACCGAAACCATAACCTTTAACCTGTAAAAACCGATTGAAATTTAAAACTTTTCATTTGACCGAAACCTTAAAACCGAAAATCTGTAAACCGAAATAACCGTTGAGTAACCGTTTCATTTATTAGGGTTAATGTAAGTTTTTCATAAATCAAAAAAAAAAAAATTATTTTTCATTTTAAATTTTGATTTTTTTCATTAATTTTCTTATGTTTAATTTTTAATATTTATTTGTGATATTCATGACCGAATTTTCATAGCACTGAATAAGCGCAAATAAAATAAATTGTTCAAACTGAAGAATATGTGAAATAAATGTGTGAATAAAACATTAAAAAAGTAAAGCCTATTTAAATATTATTATTATATTGTTAATATTATTACATTTTTGCAAAAGAATTTTTTTTGTGAACCGGTATTTCAAAACCGAAACATACAAAAACCGGTTCACCGTTACGAAACCTTTATTTAAAGATTTTGCGTAACCGATAACCAAAATCCTAAATGCGAAACCAATATTCGTTTCGGTTTTAATCCCTGTTTTTCAATATGCCTCCTAATTTTAATAAAGTAAGTACACTTGGATTATTTTTGGTTTCCTCATCACTAGTTTCCAATATTTTGTTCTTAATTTTTCTTATAGTGAATATATACAGTCGAACTTCCCTAACTCGAATCACCATTATCCACGAAAAAAGTTCGAGTTAGGGAGACTTCGAGTTAGGGAAGTAGAATTGTATGAAATTTGCCTAGTATTGCCACTCGATTTTGTTCGAGTTAGAGAGACTTCGAGTTAGGAAAGTTCGAGTTAGGGAAGTTCGACTGTATTAATAAAATGTAAACACTTACTGGCTGTGCAAACGGCAAAGAGCAGCTGCATCGAGTCAAAGAAGAAGAACATGATGAGCAGCGATATGGAAGCACCAAGTGGCAAGCACAGCGCATGCATCGTATCCAGTGTGGCAAACTTATCCGCTGCAACAACAACAAAGCAAATGGAAAAGCAATTGAAATGGAAACTCCTTGAGATAACGCGAGTGTTTCACTTACTGGGCTCCTTCTCGACATGCTCGCCGGTGAGCAGATTCGTCATGGATTCATTGCGTTTCTTTTGTTCACGCTCGCGCGCTTCCTGCTCAATGTTGAGACTGCGAAAGCTGCCATAGACTATGAGCAGCATGGAGATAAGGCAGGTGGATACACGCGAAGAGTCCATGACACTCGACACAGTCCAATGTAGTTCACGATATTCAGAACCAGCTGCTGCCGCCGCCGCTGCTGCTGCTGCTGCACCACCACCGACACTGCCACTGCCAACAACGCCACCGCCACCAGTTTGCGCGCCGGCGCTGCCGTGCGACATGCTCATTCAATGATAAGCACTAAGGTGGCTGCCGTTGCCGCTGCCAATGTTGCTCTTCTTCTTGCAGGACACTCTGGCACTCAATTTATACGAATTACGAATCGTTATCAGTATTTGGTAGCGTCGTCTGCTGACGTTATCTCCCGTCCGTCCGTCCGTTGTTGTCGCTGGCTGAAATGAAACTGAAATTTCAAATTTGTTTTGGTTTATTAGTATAGCGATAAACTGTTGTCTGTTAACCCTCCACCCAAAAAAAAAAAAAAGTTCCGTATTTGCATTCTTAGTTATTTTCTTGTTTGTTCTTCATTATTTACTTTTATTTTTCGACTAGAACTTTAAACAGCTGCAACAAAGTTGAGTACACACCAAAAAGAATAAAACCTTAACAAATTAAATCATTTATGCTGGAATATGAGTACACGCGTTTAACGCTCATAAGACCCACAAATCCCAAACCATTAACTGACTCAAAGGTCAACTTTCATGCGGGTTAAACTTTTGCACCCCGACAACAACAACAACAACAGCAACAACAACAACAAGAACAACGACAGAAGCAAAAGCGGATCACGGCAAATCAACAACTGTTGCCGGTGTGTGTGAGAAAAAAAAAGACGGGCCTAAACCCAAAGCAGGCCATAAAGAGTCGTTGGAATAAATTATAAAAGCATTACCCAGTTTCTGTTATGCTTTGCTCACTTGTAGTTAATGCTCTTGTTGTTGTTTCTGTTGCTGTCGCTGCTGCTGCTGCTTCTGCTGTTATTGTTGTTGTCGCTGCTGCTGTTACTGTTGTCGCTGCTGCTGCTGTTATTGTTGTTTTCGCTGCTGCTGTTATTGTAATTGTCTATTGTTTTGCAACATATTCTTGGGCATATTCACACACATGCATTTACAGCTAACATACTAAAGTTATGGCCTTAAAATACCCTGTAAAGTAGTATAGTAGTGTAATTAGGTTTTAATATACCCTGTAATATTAACACATAAAATAATCTGCTATAGAGAGTGGTCACTTTAAGAAATATTTTCTCTCCAAATTCTATCAATACTTTTTCTTACGTCTTTAATACGTATATACATTTAAAGTGTTGGACCAAAAAAACATTCGTATTTATAACGACACATCAAATTTCTTATATGTACAGCTGCGGTCAAAAAAATAGTAGTGCCTGCAATTAACTTACAAAAGCTCAAAATTTAAAGACTTTTAATTTATCCAAATTTTTTATTTAATTTTTTTAAGATACGTTATTATATTGTAAATCCATCTGAGAAATCAAAGAAAGTGAACAGTTATTATTTTTCGACTTAGGAATTTTTTTCTTGCAATAGCCTGAAAAATGGGCGGTCAAAATAATAGTAGTGAATGCCTTAAAAGTGGAAAAAAAGGATATTAAGCAGGAAAGGCACTTGATTTGATATTTATAATTGTAATTTGATAATTTTCTATAAATTGTATAAAAAATATTTTGCTTAGAGTTGTTACAATGGGGCGTGGCAAGCATTGCACTCCAGAAAAGCGTGCTCCTATAAAAAATTTATTTCTAAAAGGATAACGTTTAAGGAAGTGGAAAAATTTGATTAGATGATTGCCAACCATAATCAGAAACGCCATTAAGTAGTCGCCAAAATAGGATAAATGTGGAACACCTCGATTCATGTCCAAAAGACTAGTGACAAAAGTAGTGAGGTTTTTGAAACGCGACCCTTTTGCTCCTGCAGCACTTATAAAAAAGAACTTTGGCATGGACCAAAGTGTGTAAAACATTCTTAGATGTTTGCAAAATAATAATCTGGCAGAAAGAAGCCCGTGAAAAATTCCGTTATTAAAAAAAATACCTGCCCAAAAGCGATTTCGATTTGCTAAGGATCATCTGCATTGACCCTAGAGAAATAAAGAAACCTCTAGTGGTCGGATGTGTCCAAAATTATTTTTTTTGCTGGTCGAGTATCTCGACAACATGTAAGGTATCCGTTAAAGTCCGAATATTAGCCCAGATTCACCTGCAGGACCATCAAACATTGTGGCATGAGAATAATAACCTGGGCGCATTTTCACATTACTGGGTCCAACCCATATAATGGATCATAACCATAATGGAAAGGCACGAACAAGTGAAAATTCTGCAGGACACTATGCTACCGTATTTTTCAGATGATATGCCGATAATTTGGAGGTTCCAACAAGACATAGACCCAAAGCATATCAGCAAATCTTCGAAAGAATGGTTCGCATAGAAAAAGTTAATGTAGTGGAGTGGTCACCACGGTCCCCCGATCTGAATCCCATTGAAAATTTGTGGTCCGATATGAAGAAGGATTTTGCCAAGCATCAACCAACAAATAATATTCATCTTTGGAAGATCGCTAGGAGCACCTGGAGCTCAATACAAACAGAACGATGTAAAAGCCATAATCCGTCGTTGTAAGGCGGTAATTCAAGATAAAGGCTTCACAACAAATTATTAAATTTGTTAATTATTAAGTGCATTTCACATATCTAACCTTTTAAATAAAAAAAAGGGGTTTTGGATCGTTTTCATCATTAAAATATTTGAATATGTTCATCACTACTATTATTTTGACCGCCCATTTTTCAGGCTATTGCAAGAAAAAAATTCCTAAGTCGAAAAATAATAACTGTTTACTATCTTTGATTTCTCAGATAGATTAACAATATATTAAGGTATCTTAAAAAATTATATAAAAAATTTGGATAAATGAAAAGTCATTAAATTTTGAGTTTTTGTAAATTCATTGCACGCACTACTATTTTTTTGACCGCAACTGTATATATTAATTTAAAATTTTTTTAAATATGAAACAAGCCACATTTCTTTTATAATTTTGTTAGTAAGAACTTTAAGTTGACTACTCCTAGCTGACAAATCTAGTAAATTTATATAAAAGCGAGAGCAGAACTCATTAATTACATTAATTGACACCTAAATTAAACAACTGGACTAAATTGTCCCACGTCAAAACAAATTATTCAAGATATAATTTAATAAAATGTACATAGCATACTTTTAAGCATACACATGTAAATTGAGTACAGGGTATACGACAGTTGTGTTGCACTTGCTACTGTTAATGGGTTGTTGCACCTGTAGTATGTTAAGACACTGTTAATGTTAAAATGCTGTGATCTGTTAATAAAGTGAAGCATAAAAGACAAATGCAAAACAGTTGCCAACAACTTCCTATTGTTGTTGTTGTTATTGTTGCTGCTGCCGCTGCTGCTGCCGCTGCTGCTGCAGCATGTTGCCAAGAGCACTAAATTATGTGCTTTGTTGGAAATGTAGAGTAGACGTTTACGCCGCCGCGCCACGCCGCCGCCGCCGCCGATTTTTGGTCTTTTTGACGCGCCGCCGCCAAATCACGGAAATATCGGCGCGGCGGCGGCGGCGGCGGCGTCCGGCGTCATAGCTTTTTAATACAATTTTAAAAAGCAAAAATTAAAAAAATTTTGAAATATTTTTTTTTTAAATCATTTAATCTTTTTTTTTAAATTACAAATGTAAAATCAAGTTTATGAAAATGACTGTAAAGTGAATTTGAAAAACTTTTTGTTTTTTAACAATTTGTAAAAAATTTTTACTGTCTTTTTTTTAAATTTAAAAGGGAAAATTTTATTAAATTACTGCATACGCCGCCGCCGCCCACAAATTCAACGGCGGCTTGGCCGCCGCCGCCGCCGGTCCTCTCTGCCGGCTAAGCCGCCGCCGCCGGTTATTTCTGGCCTCTCCGCCGCCGCCGAAGCTAACATAATCGGCGTAAACCTCTAATGTAGAGTGTAACATGCTGTCTGTCAGTCAGTGTATGTATGCGTTTGTGTGTGTGTGGAATGCAAATGATTGAAATATCTAGATATGTGTATCTCGTGTGTCCCCTTTTTAATGCAACAATTTAATAGTTCCCACACGTTGCACACTGGATAAAATTGAAGACAGACGAAGGGACAGACAGACAGACAGAAAGACGTCATCTTCTGCGGGAAGAGCCGGAAGCAGAAAAGCGCTAATTTGAATTAAAGCATATGACGAGAACGAAGACATTCAAATGGTCATGGGGCATTAATTAACTAATTAAGTCAAATTAAGTACACACACACACACACTCAGAAACTGCTTACCAGCACTTTCTAAATTGAAACGCCTAATGATAACTTAAATAAGTACAAAAAGTAATTGGCCGGCACTCTTAACTGCCCACATCGAAGGTGAAAGTGAAATTTACTTACGATATACTCAAAACGCAGAGCGGAAAACTAAACAGCAACAACATACAATAAACATATATACATATTTATATGTCCGTTCATTTGTATGTGTATCTATGTTTGTATGTATGTATGCAAAGCAAGTTGCTGAGTTTTGCTGTTTGGCTTTTGCACTACTTCAATTATTTTTGGCCAGACACACACACACTCACACAAACATACACTTGCCCACAACATAACAACAACAACAACAGAAAACATACAAGAAGCGGCCTCGCAACTGGCTTCAAATGCACCACTTGTGAAATTTTATATACACAACAACAGCAACAACAGCTAAAACACAGCAATAACTACAACAACAAACTTTAAAGCGCAGGCAAAGCTTTTATTTTTTATTTCTTTTTCTCGTATACAAAATGCTTAGACTCCACTTCAACAGCCGACGCGCCGCTTCACTGCGTAACAAAATTACAAGACTCACACACACATATACACAGTCACTATGGGGGCCATGTGTAAGTCAAGTAGAGGGGAAAAGAGAGGCGGAGTATTTGGTATTTGGCAGGGGCTGGTCTTTAATTACTAAAACTTAGGCCCAACCAGCAGCAGCCTGTTTCAATTTCATTGCACCTCCAAGTGGTGTACACTATTTGTGGCACCAATGGAGCATGGGTGGGGTGATGGGGTAAATTATAGCCTGCTTGGGGATTTCTTTTGCTTACTTTGCCCTGCGCTTCACATTTACATTCGCGTTTGGATGTATTTTGTTTTCCTTTTGTACCGATTTTCTTTGCTTTTGCGAAAAACGCCACAGCAGCTACATATTTTGTGAATGCATTTTGATTTTTGTGAAGTGGCTGCAGCCCTTTGCACTTTTTCACTGGTTGTTTAATTACAGTTTTGTTACTTGTAATTCATTTTTTCTCACTGTTTGCTCTGCACTCTCATTCACTGTTTTTTTTTTTCTGATGGAAGAAAAACAACGAACTGTGAGTTAGTTGTGTCGTTTCGTTCTGAAAAAGTTCAAATGAACGGGTCATTAAGATGAACGAATGTCGTCGATAGTGATGTAAATTTGAGTGGAAACATCGATGTCGATGCTCATCGATGTTTTCAAAATTTAACATCGATGTTAGTTGGTACATCGGGTCGAAACATCGATGCATCGATGTATGTCTAATGTTTGAAAACCATACCATTTTTAGAAGAAACCTAGAATTTTTTAGATTAACGAAGCTCATTTTCTCTTAAAAACGAGTGCTTTAATAGCAGATTTAAATTTTTAAACAGTTTTTATCTTAAAAGTATAAACACAAACTACAAAAGTTCTTTTTGATGAAAACTTTGAAAAGACATATGTGAGCCTTCTTGTAGCTATAGTATCTCAGACCAATTTAAATAAATTTACTCACTTAGGCATTGCAAACACTTCCTAAATTACTATAAACTCATTGTCAGAGCGGCGAAAATGGCGTGTTGAAAGTGCGGCAGCCGATGTTTTGCAAAGCCTCGATGCATCGCCATGCAACATCGATAAATCGGCATCAACAAAAACATCGGAAAACATCGAGAAATATCGCTGAAAAAATATCGATGCTCGATGCATCAATGTTTTTTTACATCACTAGTCGTCGATGCTTGCAAAACATCGGAACCATCGGTGTTTGGTAAGGCCACTATCAAATGCTTTCATAGACCAAAAGTATACAATCCTGATAATTGCGGACCCTTAAAATATTGGAAAGAAAATATTTTCAAATCTAATGAGAAACATGTTTAATACAATTACTTCTAAAGATGAGATTTACAGAATTTTATCCAAAATATTGTATGTGTTCAGTAAACAACGAAGCATTGGAGACAATACACACCTCTAATAATTATTTATAAATGCAATTAATCAGCTGATTGCATTGGCAAAGAAAAACAAGGTGGCAACCTTGCAACGGTGGCCATTTGACAATATTTAACTCTTTTCAGAAAACTTGTTAAATATCAACATTGTTTTTTTTGTAAATAAATATTGAAGCTAGAAATTTGAAGCTTTCACAGGAGTTTAGTTATATTTTTTTTAAATTTAAAAATTTTTTTTTTAATAATTTCTTACTAATTCGTTTATTTCTTCAACACGAAAAGCATGACAACTTTTTTATTTTAAATTTTTTTTAATTTTTTCAGCTTTTGAATTGCACTTGCAACTGTGTGGCAGCTTTGGCGCAACTCAATTTTGTTTTAAAAATAGGTTTTTGGTTTTCCTTAATTTTTAAAATTTTACACGCATTTTATTATATTTTTTTATCTAATATTAGTCGCAGTGCGGAAAGGCCTTACTTAACATAACATATTTAAATATTATTAAATTAACAAATAAAAAAATTCACATTTTAATTTCGCGCTGCGAGAATGCTACGATAACCGATAAATGTTAACAAATGTCATAAATGTCGCCAATTGGTATAATCGATTTTTTATAAAAGAGTTATATTCGATTTTTGTGCAATCATCGATAGTTGTCATTTGAAAACATTACTGCAAAATTTATTAATCAACGGAACTATCTTAGCAACTAATTACAATTGTCAAATTGTGGTAGGATTATAGAAAAATTAAAATTATAAACGAAAAACCGTATGATTCAGTGTTGGTCAAAGTTGAAGTAGTGCTGCTTATATCGGTTATGCTATCGCGCCATCAAGCGATGATCAGTAAGAAAAAAGAGAAAATTGGTTTTTTATTTTGGGCTTAACTAACCTTTCACATTGTTCAAAAATCTAAAGTTTGTGAAATAAAAACATTGTTACAAGTAAATAAAGAAGAAATTGATTACAATCGTGGAACTCTATGTATATAATTCTAATTGTATTTCTTTAAGAAATTTAAATTGTTTTAGGAAATTACTGACTAACTGCGAAATGAACGATTTAGTTCAGGGTTGACTGAATAAGTTCATTCGTTCATCTTAATGACCCGTTCATTTGAATTTTTTCAGAACGAAACGAAACAACTCTACCCAACACTACTTCAGACGCGATTGAGAGAGCGCCGATGCTACTTCGATGTACAAATAAAAATTTAAATTACTGCTTAATGTAACGCGCTTAACGGATATACGGATATTAGTGATTTAAGCTAAAAGGGGTTTTAACCTACTTCGAAACGAAAGCGAACCGAACTAATTGCTTTTAAAATTGTGCAAGTGCAAGCCAAGCTATTTGAAACTGCATTGAAGTCTGCAAGGGGCAAACGCAGCTTCTGAGTTTCCTACGAGCGAATCGAAATCACTGCTGCGGCAGCAGGAAGTCATCGGTGGTGAAAAAAAATCGTCAAATTAAACGAGTACTGTGCGAAAAAAAGTTAACCAACTGCCTGCAAAATGGGTCTTAACGGCTGCTGTTCGTGTGTCAAATATTTGATGGTCCTTATAAACATCTTATTTTGGGTATGTACATATGCAAGCGGACAGACAACAACAACAATAACAACAAACAGAACCAGCTAAACTTACAAACACAAGCACCAACTGGAACACACATATTGCGCGTGTAAATTGTATGTATGTGTATGTGCGTTAGCTCTCGCTCCCTACGCCTCTTGTGGGCCTCTGTGCATTCGCCTGGCGGCCTGGCATCGCGCGCACGCTCTCTCTCTGTTGCTGCTTCTTCTGCTGCTTCTTCTGCTGCTCAATCCCTACTTCCAATAAACAATAGAAGTTCCGCTGTGTGCGACACATACACCTACACACGTAGACAGACAGATAGCGAAAGCATCGCGTACAATTCCCCCCACCCCCTTTTGTGGCTCCCACACATTTTAGTTGTGTTGTTTTTCTTGTTTTTTTTTTTTCTGTATTTCTGTTGGCCTTTTCCTGTTGGTTTTTATTTTTATGTATGTATGTGCGTGCGTGCGTTGGTTGTTGTTAGTTTTGATTTCTGCTTCTTGCTTCACCTTCTTTCTCCTGGTATTCTTATTTACTACAAAAGTGAAGCAACGGCTCATTCATTCCCATAACTAACGTGTATGTGTGTGTGTGTGCTTCTGATGTTTGTATGTATCTAGGCATGTGAATGTGTGTAGAATCAGGACCTACATTTGGCGCCTTTTAGGTGCGCCACTCCCCACCAAATGAGTTCTCTCATTTTACAGTCTCGCTACTCATTGAAAGGGTTCAACGGTTCTGTTGTTTTGTTTTTACGCTTTTACGCAATTTCCTGATCGATTCACGTCTTCATCGTTTTACGACTAATTGCAATTTGTTTTGTATTGTTTGTATTTTAAGTTGCTCAATTGCGAAACGGTTCAAGTCAAATTGTTGCTTGGTTTTTCATTGAAGATTTTTGAGTAACATTTTAATTTTCCATTTTCTTGTTTGTTATATTATTGTTTTTGTTGTTGTTGGCTTTTGATTTTTCGATTTTTCCCTATAGTATTTATTAGTCAAATCTATTTTCGAACAAACCGACAAAAGTTTTGCTGTAGATGTTGATTTTTGTATTGTGCTTGTTGTTGTTGTTGTTGCTCCTCCGCTACTATTGGTGGGAGGTGGACGTTTCATGTTGTTACTGTTGTTGTTGTTGGCGACTACAGTGGTGTGAATTCTTCATAAATAAGAAAATATTTATGTGATTGGGAGTATTTTAAATTAATAGTAATTGCTATAAATAAAAAAATGTTCATTTGTTTTTTTTGCTAAAAATGCACAGTCGAATATTAAGATTCAATTTTAGATTTTCCATGAACTTTTGCAACACTGTGACATAGATGCTCAAGCATTTTCCATTTTCATCATCAACGCTGTGGGGCTTCGTGATCAAACGCCACGATTTCAGTTGACGTTGCTGATGCTCTGACGCTCCATAGAAGCTGTCGGCTCTCTTCCCTCTCTCTCTCTTATTTTCCTTCCCGCCCGCCTTGCCTGCACTATGGGCGCAGTTGTCGTCATTTGGACAGAGGCTTTGTGCCTGCTGGTGATGGACATCGATTGCGATTCATTAAACACGCCGCCCACCCGCCTGGCAATTAAGTTTGATGATTTTCTCTCCTACTTTTTCTTATATTTTGCTCATAATTCACTGTGCTATTTTTCACACAATTATTCATACGTACATTTGCATTTTAAGAGAAACCAAAATGAATTCGTCTAATTTGAGGCGTATTATGCATAAAGGAGTCGAGTCAGGATTATCGATAAATTTCTCTCTCTCTCTTCTGGTGTATACTGTGACAAGGAAATGTAGGTCAGGCCAGGACTTTGCACTTTTTTAACCATTTGGCATACATTCTCTATGCACGCGACAGTTGTATACATATGTATGCATTTATTACCTATGTATGTGTATGTATGGCGTGTCATAAACTTTCCACCAACAACTTTGTATTTTTTTTTCTACCTCCTTCTTCAATGAAACTCTCACACTTGTGTACACACTGGCAGCAGAATGCACTTCGCCTTGGCTTATGTTCGCCGCCATACTCTCTTGCGCTCTTTCTGTCTTAAGCTCGCTCTGAGCGCCGCTCGTAGACCACCCGCATACAAAAGTTTGACTTATGTGCGTGCGGTTGTTGTTTCTATCTTGTTGTTTTTCGTTTTTGTTGCGTTAATTGCTTCACACTTTGATTTGTCACTGCAGCTAAAAAAGAGCAAAGGCTTAAGAGATTCAAAAAGTCAAATGAAGTTAGAGTGAAGTTAGTTATATATTTAGAGTATATATTAGCTTAGTAAATTTGACTATAGAAATTGTTTTGATTATTTTTCTGTAAGCTGCGTAATCTTATCGGTAGCGTCATATGGCAAAACAAACTTTACAATGCGCCAGATTCAAATATTACGAAATCATTTGGCGCAACTTTTGTGTTAGATTTGTTAACATTTCAATATTTGTTTAGTTTTCCTCTAGATTGTGTAAGAATGTTAAGAGTAATAAGAATCTACAATATGTTTAGTCATTATTCTAATTGAAATCATGTGTAGAATTAAACTGAATAATTGACACTAGTTTAATTAGATAAGTTGTTTAATTTGCATGTCAATTACGTATAAGACCAATCCCTTAGGTGACTTCAGTTTTTTCGATGACTCATTTAACATGTCATTGTATAATTAAAAAAGATACCCTTAAAATTAAATTTAAAGAAAAAACTTTGAATTTTTACTAAATATTTAATTTGTATTAAATAAGTGATAATTAAGTTAAAATGAATTAAATGAAACATAAATAAATACAAATTTTTATAAAAGTATTGTATTAAAATAAACTATAACTTTATATTTATTAAACAACAAATTATGATTAGCAATTCTAATAAAGAAATAATAAAAGATAATAATAATAAGAAGTATATTCTACAAACGAATTCACATCATTCCAAATAATATTGTTTCGATTCGATTCATTAGAAAAGCGAAATCGGAAACGAATAGTTACGTATTGAAATACATAATTATAATTAATCAGCTTTCAATGGAGTCCATACGTATATGTACATATATTTGCATATATTATATATAAGAGAAATATGAGTACACAGCTGAAAATGTTTGCGGGCATATTAAGTATACGAATTGCCGCATCGTTGATAATAATCCCCACAGAGTCAGCTGATAAGCTTATAATAAAGTATTTTATTCACATTTGCAGTCGGTTCAATGTCTTGTTAATTTTTTATTTTGACAAGAAAAACTCGTAGACAAATTAACAGACATCAAAATGAATGAAAGCCGTAAAAATTGTCTATTTGCTGACATCATGAGTTACAAACAGAATGTGGGCAATGTGTTTGGAATTCTTGGCACGAGTTTTGCTGCCCGCTTTAATTGCCGCCTCCCACTTACAGGGCGTGTCGCACACACAATCACATAAGTTTTGTTTTGACCTATTTAAAATTTTTTTGTACTCAGTTTGACCTAATTTTAAAATATTCTCTCTTTATATTTGTCTTGCAGGTGATTGGTTTAACCATAGTGATCACCTCGTTATGGATGCTGACGGATCCCACATTTATGCTGTCGATGACGCAGTCGTATAATCATTATCACATCGCGCTCTATGTCTTCCTGGCCATTGGCATATTGATCACACTGGGCGCATTCTTTGGCTGCATGGGCGTCTGTCGCGAGTCCCAGTGTCTGCTTGTTTCGGTAAGTGCAGTAACAACAGCTGCAATTTAACAGCTTAAGGGGGCAAACCAGCTTAGATGGTTAAAAAAATAATTGCATAAATTCATAGTACATCTATTCATGAATAAGTAGCTAAAGTTTCAGCACGAAATTCCAATTAGTTCCGAAGATATGAGCACTAACGTAAGCAAGGTTTTTCAAATTCGTTTTCTCGAAACGACTTTTTTTCAGCTTGCGGGAATCCTGGCTCAAAAAGTAATTGACGAAACGATCTGAAAATTTGTGTGAATATTATTTGTTCAAGTATAAAGAATATGAACCATCCTTTGGAATGATATTATTAAGTAAAATATCTTTTTTCATGTTAGAAAGTTGAAAAAATTACATTATGTTCAAACAGCTCAAAAAAATTCAATATTGTACTATTTTTTTGGTAAAACGTGGTTCATATTCTTAAAAAATTTAATGATTTCGAATCAAAACTGTTACCGCCAGCAGACTTTAACTTGGAAATGGCTTCGAAAAAATTTTAATATGAAGTTTAAAAAAAAAATAAACTATCCAATTTTAAAAGAATTCTGATTTTTCTTTCTCAGTTAAAAAAGTCTCAAAAATCACTGTAATTTCTGCCTCCTAAACTGGTTTCCCCCCTTAACACTTAAAATGCAATTGCAAACAGCCCACACATATGTATGTTCACATATCCCACACAGTCCGCAGAGTCTGGCAGTCTCTTAAAAATTTACAATTTGCAATTGCTTTAATTAGGCATTTTTTGGCTGTTGCTGTTGCTTGTTGATTTATTTACACCCACTCACAATTTCATTCATAAATCTCTTGCAGTTCTTTTGTGTCATACTCATTGTGATGGTGGCACAAATCGCAGCCGGTGCCTGGGCCTTCCACAACAAAGACAAACTGGATGATATTGTGCGAGCCGCAGTGAAATCATCCGTCCAAGAGGAATACGGACAGGCCAGCATGAGTTCGCGCACTGTTACATTCGATACGCTGCAAAAGAGTGTAAATATTATTATTGCAACTTTATAGTACTCTTTAATTTATTGACTTTCTGTTTGTTTAGCTGAAATGCTGCGGCGCAGATGGACCCGGAGACTGGGCAACGAGTCGTTTTAATAATGTGGATCGCACAAATATTGTGGATATTGCCGTGTCGTCATTGAATGTTTTCTACAATATACCTGAGTCGTGTTGCAAAGAGGATCTCAAGGATAACGATTGCGAGAGGTCGCGACATTTGAAATTTGGCGGTCCGCTGAATACATTCATTTATCAGCAGGTAAAATTAATAGAGTAGAAGATGTAGGATATGATATATTCATTAATATTCATTCGATTTTCATAGACTAACAGATCTGATTTTTGACTGTATTAATCTTAAAAATCCAGTAAGACTTTGCCCCTTTCAAAACGTACAACTAAACACGTTCCAATCCCGAGCAAACTAGTTGCCAAACATGAATTCTCTAATTCGTTTTTAAACATGGGCAAGACATGAATAGAGCTACCTTTTGAAAGCTATTTTGGCAGAGGGTCTGTTATTGCGCTGCTAGCTAACATTACTCCTTAACAGAATTACGAAGCTTAACAGGCTGTCACGAACGTTCTAAAAGTGCAGACTTCCCAATTCAGAAAATGACAATGTTAGCTTTTTCTCATCTTGGAAACAAATTTGGCACATTGCAATGGGCACATATTGTTTATTTGGTATGAAAATGAAAACTTACAGGCAACATTGCTTGGGTGCACACCCTTCCATAAGTTTTATCGGGTATTATAAACTCTGCCAGAATAGATAAATTTCCAAATTTTAAGTTAATTCAATTAAAAAATCGTTTTTATTTTTTAACAAAATGATTTATCACAGTCATAAATATGATAAACTATTTATTTACTTTATTTGAGATTAGTGTTATCAAATCTAATTCTTGTTTTAATTGATGATATAACTAATTTTAAAATTATCTAGTTCTGACAGACTATCTAAATTATCTATTATTTTCGTTTTTAACATAATGATTCATAGCAGTTTAAACTGTTATATCATGTCTCCTTAAGTAAATCTCAACACCTTTTGCGTGAGGTGTGTCCAAACACAAGTTCTTTGGCCAACGATGGTTATCGGCGATTTTTACGATTGCCCCATTAAAATTGATAATCCTTTATGTTTCGTGGTTTCTCAGCGACGCGAGCTAATAAAAATTCTACGCCTGACGCAGAGACGATAAAAATGTATTAATTATTATTGATATTCCGCACGCATTTCAAATGTCTGTCTGTGCAGGAACTTCGTCCAAAGCAGAAATGTGCACAAAAATAAACAAACAATAAACATTTTGATTGCAATGAAAATGAGAAGCAGATGATTGCACACATACATACATATGTATATAACATACTCTTGCGCACACACATGCATACAATATTGTACTCTTTGGTTGACGCTCTTAATAAAAATGGCTCTTTCTCTTTCTGTTAACTTACAGGGCTGTGTTGATAAGCTGATTGAAATCATTTACGAGAACTGGGTGACCATATTTGCCATCTCTGCCGCTGTTATACTGCTGGAGCTGCTCTCACTGACTTTCGCCCTGAGCCTGTGCTGTGCGGTGCGGAATCAGCATTACAAGGCCTGAGAGTTACAGAATTCCCATAGGGAAATAACAGACGATGAGAAGTACTAACAAACCAAATGTAAACTAAAGCCTAAGCACAAGCGTTACTAAAAACAACAACAACAACAAACAATTGGATGCAATTAGCGCTGCAACTGTTGTTGCTGCTGCTGCGACAACAATTTGGCTACATTTGAAGGCAGTCAGTACTGGAAAATACTTTAAAACAATTTTGTAGTACTTTAACAAACAACTGAGCAATTTGTGGAAGATTTGATATTGACGATTGGGTCAATGAAATTTATATGAACTTGATACGCAACAAACTTTTCTAAAATATTTCTACATAAACAACAAACCGAAACAAGAAAAAAACAAAAAACAAAAACACAGATCACATTTTACATTACAATACAATACAATCTCTATAAACAACAGTAAACAACTTCATATTACATACTAGGATAGTCTAACAGTACGCTGTTAAGCGAAAAGTTTCAAATTCGAGAAATAATAAATGCATAAATCTTAGGAATACTTACATAAGTATAGTACAATACATACTTAAAAATCTAAACACACAAAAATCATACACTTAGCAATTTAAGCACAACAGTAAACATCAATTATTTGCCAAATTATAAAATACGAAAGCATAAATGCAATCAAAAGTTTTTTGTTTCAAAATCGATTTTTGTTTTGAAATTTGTGTATACATAATTTAGGAAATGTAGCAAAAAAAAAAGAATCAAACAATTAAATAAGCAAGCATTCCACAAGTGAATATGATTAAATTGCCATCCAAAGATCCAAACCCAAAAAAAACACTCTTATTCAATTCTCTTGTGTAAAACCATGTGCTAAATATTGAAAATCGAAATTAACTATTTGATGAAATTCGTTGAGCTTCGCGAAATTAAATGCCAAATATTTTACGTATTTACAAAATTTGTTTTTAACTATGCAATGTTAAGTAACAGCGCACTGCTAGCGACTGCTGCTGTTGGTTATTTAATGCACTGTTAGACATGCTGTTAACTAACAGCTACATGTAAAATACCCTGCCATATTTTAAATACCATTTACACCTGTACTCTCACACAAACACACGAAAAGTAAATCATCTTAACTGCATTTTTTGATACCACACACTTTCATTATCGGTCTAAGTGCAGTTATATATAATAATAACAGTACATCAAAAAATCATATTTACTAGCCATACAAAATGTATTTTCTGTGTTCTTTTACATCACATCACGAAAACCCAAATGTATATTCATGTATTTTCATTTCTCATAACGAATTTTGTACTTTAATTGTTGTTATATGAATTTTGTTGTTAGTTAAAAACGTAGCTGAGCGTCATACTTTGTACCCTTCAAAAAACGTTCAAAAATAAACGAAATCTACAACCAACCCAATGAACAAAATTTAATTAAATTAAACATTAATCTACAAATAATCGTAAATTTATAAATATATATACAAAAATATATTGAAATTTACACAAATGAAAAGAAAAAGTAAACATTTATTTACATTACAATTTTATAGTAGTTAAGCCAATTTTTGATTTAGTGAAACAAAACAAGTTAAATTTTAAAATGTAGTTTAAATACGAGCATAACAAACCAACCCAAAAGCAAAAACCCAAAAGTAATGCGTTCAAATTGTAGCGAATCATTAAAAAAAATATATATATCTAGAACTTCAATGAATCACTAATTAAACCATGTTATAAAACCTCACAAATCATACAAAATCAAAACATTTACATCAAAATATCTCATAAACAATTACTTATAAAAATGTGGAAGGTCTATCGCAATTTTAGAAACATCTACAACTTTATGTCACAATTTAAAAACATTCGAATAACTCGTGAAATTTGCCAGGTGGTGAATCTGAAATGAAGAAAGCGACTTAAGCAATATGATTCAATCCTGAGAAATGGATGCTCAAAAAAAAATACTTGATGTTAAACCTAAATAAACACACGTATTCACATGAATTGAGTGAATACATTCGAAGGTAATTGCATTGAAGCAGTGACAAAATTATTGATATTTCATAAATAAATAAACATATATTTAACAAAAATAAATTGTTGAAGTTTTTTATCTGGAAAGTGGGAAAATCAATTGTATTTTTTATTAAAAATGCCATAATTGTATTATTAAATTGTTATTTTTATTAAAATTGTTTATTTTTGCCCAGTTTTCATGTTGTTATTTGTTATCTCTTTTTTTTTATTATTTTTTTTTAACATATTTAGTGAGAACTTAAACTAACAAATACTTAAATGAAATTTAATTTCATTTGCATAGAGAACATTAACAAAAGTTACACCAAATCTAAACTAACAATTATACATGTTAATCTTTAATAAGTTCACAAAACTGAAAGAGATTTATAGCGTTTTTGAATTTCGGAAGGTTTAATTATTTCACATGTTTAAGAGCGTTAATGGAAAAGTTGACAACAAATATTATTTTAGTCGCAGACTCGGCTTGAATATTTAAAAATCTGATTTATTAGACAATTAAATAAACTTTTGGTCTGTGCTGTTCCGATTTTCGCTTTTTCATAAATTTTTTTCGATTCGAAATGGAATTCAAGAGAAAACGAATTGCGGAACAGATCTGAGTAATTTTAGGTATTTTGTTTGGTTTAGAATAGTTGTAATCGATTATGTTTTTAATGTGCATGGGTCTCCTAAGTATTATACATAGTATGTACTTATAAACAATCCAAATCACTAACCACGTTTGCTGCTTTTAAGTTACATATTTTGTTTTTTGGGTATTGTGTGTTGTTTTTTTTTTGTTTATAAAATAATTTAAAGGGTTGATAGCATATGATAAAATTATATTACATAACTTAGTGTATTTTAGGAGCCTCGGTTATACAATTTTCCTCTTACCCTTTCCATACTTTCTTCATATCAATTTCCAAGCTTGTTTCAATTTAATCGTAATTTAAGTAGCTTATGCTGTAAAATTATTATCATAATTTACATTTACTAGGTACATTTTGATTTAATTTAGTTTCAACTAAATGCGAATGCAATATAATAAGTTAAAAAATACAAGAATTGGTTTATATAAATATTTTTAATTATTTTAAGTCTGTGCCGATTTCCATTTAAGCAGGAATCTCAAAGAACTACGATTCTATGGTATTCAAGCGAAAATGAAATTCGGAACGTGTTTGTAATTTTTCGTAATCATGCTAAAAGTAGAGGCTACACAGATAAGGGCTCTTATCCATGCTAGCTAAACATCGAATTCGTAATATGTATTGTAATTAGCTCAATGGAGATTTGGGAATAGCTTAGTAGACATTTACACAAAATTTAGTTACTCTTACTAAACATTTAGCTGCTAAAAACAATGACGATATTTTTTTTAATCGTTATCAATTGGTTAATTAAATAAATATATATATAGTTTTAAGCGTTTCAATTTCATTTTATAAGTTTAATTTGTTTTTTTTGTTTTATTCTTTTTACTAGTTAGACATTTAAAAAGTATGTAATTTAATTATCGTTTACTCTCGCTTTACTTTGTTGGACAGTGTAAGTTAATACATATTGCATTATATTCATACATGCTAGATAGAATCTTAGGGTGGTTTATCATGAAGGTCGCATAGATTTTCAAAGTTTCAACTTCAATGACATACAAATCAAGCATTTGTGTTAATAACAAGTCAATTATTATTAAAAAAATAGTCTTTTTAAGCGCTTTTGCTGGTATTGCCAATCAGTTTTGACCAGTTCGTGATAGAACTTGATAATGTTTATTTGAGAAAATGACGGAGAAATCTTCAAGAAAAGCTGCTTGCCCGAGAATGCCATTCAAATTGTCTTACCTAACTTTAACTCTAATCAAGATTAATAAGCAAGGCGGTTTCCAATTCCACATTCGCATTAATATCATCCCAAAAATTGTAAAGCATACTTTTTGGCTGAAAATTAAGTTCAAAGAATTATGCTAGGAAAATTACTGCGAAATTCAGGTTAAATTGGAAGTGGATGGATGAAGAAATTGTTAAATAAATTTGTATAAGCAGCGACTCAATTTCTATTGACAATTGTTGGACAAAATAGTTAAGCTCTCCTGGAACGCCTTTTCCCAGGGGCTCAAATTGTCTCACCTAACTTAAATCAAAAATAATAAACAATGCTGTTTCCAATTCCACATTTGCATTAATTTCATCCAAAAAATCTTAAGCATACTTTTTGGCTGAAAACTAAATAAATGCTGCTCCGAAAAGTATGCTAAGTATATTACAGCGCAATTCAGGTTAAATTGGAATTGGCTGGATACAGAAATTGCAAAAATAAAATAAATATAAATAGCGACTCAATTTCTATTGACAAATGTTGGACAAAATAGTTAAGCTCTCCTGGAACGCCTTTTCCCAGGGCTGCGATAAATATGTATTTAGCTGTTTATTGTTACAAAATAACAATGGAAGAACAAGTGTTTAACTAAGGGCAAATATATTTCAAACCACATTGATTGTCTCGACTCCATGCACAGTGGCATTCAATGAACGCGACGCGTAATTGTATTATATGTAAGTAAGTATAAAACTTTTTGCTGAATCCACAATTGTATTGTTTGGAAGGTACAATGTAAAAAGAATGTTTTTTTTGTTTTTTTTTTTGGTTTTGTATTGTTATTGTTTTTGTTTTTGCTGGTGTTGTGTGCAAAACCTTGAGGCAATTTTAAATATTTCTACAGCTCGGACAGTTTTTGTTACGAGTTCTTTTTGGTTCACTTGCTCGAATCTTCGTTGACAACTGTCCGTTGATATGCTAAAAATTAAATTATTCTATTATTAATACAAGTAATACAATGTAGGGCACACGTGATGCAAGTAACAGGCACATGTGACATGTGTTTTGCATAATTCACATGTTTAAGCTTCTTGTGATTTTGCTTTGCATTCTGTTGTACAACGGGGCGTATGGAAATTGCAATTTAATTGAAAACTTATGTCGAGCACACTACGTCGCTCACCATAATTAATAAATATGGTATTAATGTTCAAGTGCCATTTTATCGGTGGTAGTTTTGCATTTATAAGCGTAAATAAATATATACACTGGCGCACATATGTTATTGGCACAGCAAACATTTTGAGATTTGGGGGCTTAATTGTTCCCCATCGTTAACATATTGGTATCAATGGAAAGGTCACTTAAATTCCGTTTGAATGATATAAAACTTTTCTTAACCCATTAAGTACCCTTCGAAAATTTCGAATTTATGTAAAAGTCAATTTTCGAAACTTATTTTCCTCGATTTTTTACCAAAATTTTTTGATGACAAAAAATTCTTTAAACAATTTAAGGAGTGACTGCAAAAAATTTTTTAAAAATATAAAAAGGCATTTTTATGTAAAAAGTAGGAAAACAGGGGTTAAAATGATTGATTAGTTTCTGGTGAACGCGGCCATTGTTTTTAAAAAATTTATGGTTTAATTAGAACGCATACTGGCATTAAAAAAGTTTCTAAAATTAAGTATTAATTTTTGCAGGGTATTCTTTTGTGTGAAATCGTTTAAGCATAGAAAACTTATAAAAAATGCTGAGCGAAAAAAACTCTTAGAAAATTGACTTTTGCGTAAAATCAATTCGAAGAAGAACTTGACTTTTACGCAATTTGTCCGCAGATTATAAAAACATTTACTAGTAAAAATACTTCTGACAGGCCCAGCAGAAACTCTTAAACTGTTTAAGAATTTTTGGGCATCTGAGATAAATTTCTGGTAAAGTGAAATCGAGGAGATAATTAAGTTTGGACAGTTAACGATGACAAGTATTGGTAGATTATATGCAAAGGCGTAACTTAAATGGTTTTTATAGATATTAGGTATTTATATCATTAAACGAATAGGTGAATCCTCATTCGAAGTTCGAAACCAATAGGTCACCCAACACGCGATGTGGTTGCGGTGCCAATCGCAATATGTTTGCTGTATAAACTTTAATATGCATGTTTTCAATGCCTATTTCTCATCTTTCATTCAAATAGTTCAGCATCTTTAAATATGAAATAAACCGCTGCTTATGCATAAGTTTACTAACTCAACTCTTTGCATTTCAATGTGTTTTAATGAATTTATGGTTTAATTGAACGCATACAGCATTAAAAAAGTTGCTAATTAAGTATTAATTTTTGCTGCGTTTCTTTTGTGGTGAAATCGTTTAACTTGAAATCAAATTTAGTTCCGCTTAACATAAATGCTAATTGCCATCACTGTTAACTTAAGGTTGTGTCTGACAGACTGTTATGGATGGCAAAATAACAGAATGATCTTTCGTTAGAGTAGTTTGAATTTCAATAATGCTTAACAGCAATTTAAGAGCTGATAACTTTAGACTAGCCGAGTTAAAAAATGTTTAAAAAAATGCAATAAGTTGAGGCAAGTAATTCAAATCATTCACAAATCTGCTAAAAATACATACATTCATACTCATATATTGATTTGTATTGTATAAATATAAGAAAATTGCTGTTTTTGTTTCTTTTTGTTTTTCCTTTTTTGTTTAATCGAGTAAAGTAAATCGTGTTGCACAATTTGTTAAACTTGTAACCAATTCCATTTCATTTATTTGTTCATTTGGTTTGGTGGTTTCGTTTTAGTTTATGTTTTATGCTCATTTAATTCCATGAAATAAAGTACATATTTATACACGTGTATTAAGTACATATGTATATATAAGACCAATTCGCTTTTGACGGCAGGATTAAATTCATAATATGCTTAAAAAATGACATATTTTATTATTTATGTAAATTTACTTTCAATTCAATCTTTTGCAATACGAACCGTACAATTAATTATACACTCATAAATATTTAAGGTTTGTGGTTTCAATTCGATCAATATTAATAATTTTATTATTATTATTTTTGTAGCTGCCTAAACTAATGTTAATTACTAATATGTTGTTTCTTCTGCTGTTTTTTGTTGCTGTCATTGTTTAACTGGTATTCATTACAATTGTTGTTGACTTGTTAATGTTAATGTTATGTTAATGTTCAATTTATAGATCTATAAGCGGTATTATAGTCCTTGTATTGCGTATCTCTGGCTCATCCGCTTGTCATCAAAGGTCATTGTCGAACATCTGCAGCGAACGCGTTACCAAATCGTCCTTGAGACAGGCCTCGAGGAACTCCTCTATCGTTATGATGCCATCCTGATTTAAATCCAATTTACGAAACACTCGATCGACCTGCAAATTAATGCAATTATATAATATGTATCTCGTTACAAACTTGACCAACTTTGTAATCGTATCAATGAATATGTATTTTTTTATACCCGTTACTTAAAAAATAAGTAAAAGGGTATATTAAAACGTAAGTAATAGCAAAAAACGAAACAAATCCGACACTATTAAGTGTATATATGTATGTACGAGTATTCTTGATCAGTATCAACAGCCAAGACGATAAGCCATGTCCGCCAAAATCTCAGACTTCTATTAAACCCCACGCAGATCAAGTTTGTTTCAAATTTTTGCCCCCACATACATAGTTTTTTAGATAGCTTCGTATTTTTTGGTCGTTAACGTTATCTACCATAATTAGCTATCATCCTGCTTAATCGCAACAAGATCGGACACATAGTAAGGCGGTAATGGCTGATTTAAGCATTTAAGCAATGTATGTGCCTAAAAGTATGCAATCAAAATTAGTTTACATATATTTACAAAAGTAACGGGTATCCTATTATCGACTATCGACTATAGCCTTTCCAGCTCGTTATTTCTCAATAATTTTTTCAATTCACCCACACACACATGCACACACACAACTTAACTTATCAATAATGTTGCATAAAGACTGTGTCATTAAATAAAATTTCCGATGCAGTTTCCGCTCATAGGCGCACACAAAGCTTCCGCTCAACATTTCCAATCCGATTCCCTCGAGACTTAACCACACAGCAGGTACAAAAACTCAAAATAATTCATTCTGTGTCGCGATGCGTTGCTGACTTCCAGCTTGCAACAGTTTCGCGGTCAGTTCACATTTTACGATGAAAACGACTTTTTGAAATGGCTCCACAATTAACTGCTCTGGCGGATCACGGCATCGTTGTATTGAGCCCAGGTCTCCAAGATGGTTACAGTTGCAGACAAGTTGCCGGAACGAACTTCAACATTCCAGTCTACAATTGTCTTGGCATATCATCTGTACGGCAACTTGCACTTGCTCAGCTATGATGTCAGAAAATGCACTACGCGCTGATCCACGTCTCGTATTCAGAAATTTTCATTTCTAGGTCAATCTAAATGAGTTTTGGCAGGCGGCACGGCTTTTCAAATATATCATAAATTGTGTCTTTTTAAATTTTGAGCTTTAAATTAATATTTTTGACTGCAGCTATATATATGTATATATCTGTATGCATATATGTGTTGCGGCTGTAAAAAAAATAGTAGTGCGCAAATATTTACAAAAACTCAAAATTCTAGACTTTTAATTTACCCAAATTTTTTATTTAATTTTTTTAGATACGTTATTATATTGTAAATCCATCTGAGAAATCAAATATAGTGAACGTTATTATTTTTCGACTTAGCAATTTTTTCTTGTAATAGTCTGAAAAATGGGCGGTCAAAATAATAGTAGTGAATGCATTAAAAGTGGAAAAAAGGATATTAAGCAGGAAAGGCACTTGATTTGATATTTATAATTGTAATTTGATAATTTTCTATAAATTGTATAAAAAATATTTTGCTTAGAGTTGTTACAATGGTGGCAGCATTGCACTCCAGAAAGGTGTGCTCCTATAAAAAATTTATTTCTAAAAGGATAACGTTTAAGGAAGTGGAAAAATTTGATTAGATGATTGCCAACCATAATCAGAAACGCCATTAAGTAGTCGCCAAAATAGGATAAATGTGAAAGACCTCGATCCATGTCCAAAAGACTAGTGACAAAAGTAGTAAGGTTTTTGATACGCGACCCTTTTGCTCCTGCAGCACTTATAAAAAGGAACTTTGGTATGGACCAAAGTGTGTAAAACATTCTTAGATGTTTGCGAAATAATAATCTGGCAGAAAGAAGCCCGTGAAAAATTCCGTTATTAAAAAAATACCTGCCCAAAAAGCCGATTTCGATTTGCTAAGGATCATCTGAATTGACCCTAGAGAAATAAAGAAACCTCTAGTGGTCGGATGTGTCCAAAATTATTTTTTTTGCTGGTCGAGGATCTCGACAACATGTAAGGTATCCGTCAAAGTCCGAATATCAGCCCAGATTCACCTGCAAGACCATCAAACATTGTGGTATGAGAATAACAACCTGGGCGCATTTTCACATTACTGGGTCCAACCCATATAATGGATCATAACCATAATGGAAAGGCACGAGCAAGTGAAAATTCTGCAGGACTCTATGCTATCGTATTTTTCAGATGATATGCCGATAATTTGGAGGTTCCAACAGGACATAGACCCAAAGCATATCAGCAAATCTTCGAAGAATGGTTCGCATAGAAAAAAGTTAATGTAGTGGAGTGGTCACCACGGTCCCCGATCTGAATCCCATTGAAAATTTGTGGTCCGATATGAAGAAGGATTTTGCCAAGCATCAACCAACAAATAATATTCATCTTTGGAAGATCGCTAGGAGCACCTGGAGCTCAATACAAACAGAACGATGTAAAAGCCATAATCCGTCGTTGTAAGGCGGTAATTCAAGATAAAGGCTTCACAACAAATTATTAAATTTGTTAATTATTAAGTGCATTTAACATATCTAACCTTTTAAATAAAAAAGGGGTTTGGATCGTTTTCATCATTAAAATATTTGAATATGTTCATCACTACTATTATTTTGACCGCCCATTTTTCAGGCTATTGCAAGAAAAAAATTCTAAGTCGAAAAATAATAACTGTTCACTATCTTTGATTTCTCAGATAGATTAACAATATATTAACGTATCTTAAAAAAATTATATAAAAAATTTGGATAAATGAAAAGTCATTAAATTTTGAGTTTTTGTAAATTCATTGCACGCACTACTATTTTTTTGACCGCAGCTGTATGACTCTCGTCTCTGTGTGCACAATTGTAATTACTCATACGCAGCGTTTACCGCGGCATCGACATCGTCAACGGATGCTGCACGTTACATGATGTCAAGTGTGGCCCTTTCATAAAAAAAAAAATGTCATAAAAAAAACTTAACGATATTCAACATGGATATATAAAATCGACTCTTTTTTTTAATTAGCGGCTTCATTTGTGCAGCTGCATTTTAATTAGTTGCGACTTAAACTCATAGCATTGATAGTCAAAGTAATAACAGAGAAATACTAAGTATATTGAGCTCTTAATTGGACTTAATCATGACAGAAAAGAATGAGGATATACTTGTCTCAATACTTGTCTCAATATACTTGGAACAGAAATTTAAAAAACATTAATTTATTTAACTTATTTTAATACTTTTAATAGAAAAGTGAACAAAAATTGTTTAACTTCAATTGAAATTTAGTTCTGCCTAACATAAATGTTAATTGCCATCAATGTGAATTTTCAGTTGTGTCTAACAGGTTTTCAAGGATGGCAATATAACAGAATGATCTTTCGTTGAAGATTATAACAGAAGGCTAAGCGCAATTTAAATTTCAATGGTGCTTAGCAGCAATTTAACAGCAACAGTGTTTCAGACCAACACAGAGAAATTTAATAGATTAGATAACCCAACTTTACAAATACCTAGAAATTTAATATCAAATTTATGAACTTTTCCCATTCTGGATTCTTAAGATATCCCTGACAAACTTCCTGACGCCTGTGGTCTTCGCCGCCCTTTAAGTTAGTTCTCCGAACACCTGGCTCACCTGATCTCTCGCCTTGCGATCATCCTCCGGCTGATGGGGCCGTCTGCCCATCAGCTCGTGTATGGCCAGAACAATTTCGCTCAGTTCGCCGCGACTAATGCGACCATCTCCATTCAGATCGTACAATTTGAAGGTCCAGCGCAGACGCTCATAAACCGAGCCACGCAACAGAGTAGATAAGGTGACGAGTAAATCCTAAACAAAATAATAATATTATATTCGTTATATATTTATAAAGAAAAGCTAAGGTCAAAGTTATAAATATGACCATAATTACCCGAAAACTAATGGCGCCATTGCAATTAACATCGAAGGCTTTGAACACATAATGAGCATATAAACTGGAATCTGTGAAAATATAGAAAACGGTTTAAGTACTTCAGCTCTGTACAAAGAGGGGAAGTGGGGGAGAGGGGGCGTGGCAAATGCAAGCTCCAAAAACTGGCGCACATAAATGAAATGTTGGCTTAAGTGGCGCTTTATGACGCGAAGCTATAAAAAAATAAATGCGAAAGAACCGAAATAATGCCCGCAAAGACATTGAATTCACACAAACACAGACATATATAAATGCAAGTATATAGATATATATGTATGTGTGTACACTTAAATACTTACTGCCATGTGGAAAGAATTTGGCGTAAATATCCTTAAAACAATCCTCGTGCACCACACCCTCGGGACATTCCTGCAAAAAAGCAAAACGAAATCTCTATGAAAATATCAGCACAAAATAGAAATAGAAAAGGAAATGAAAAAAGGAATGGAAATGGCAATGGAAAAGGGAAGGGGCATGTAGATAGCTGAGTTCTTAAGCGTTATGAATCCCCATTAAAGTGTGATTTGAAATTATTGTTGAGTATTATGTCAGCTGGGGAGTTTGCTTGGATAATCTTTGTCATTGATTAATATCATGTGTGAATTGAAAATTGTTTGGCTTAGATACAGTGTGGTATTTGGTTGGCAATTAATCAGTTATCAGTTAATACATTTCTATAAAAAGTAGAAATCTACTTGTCCTCCTAAATATCAATATTTATTTTCAACTAGGTATCTATCGAGCTAAATCTGTTTTTAACTATTTGGTTGGTTACATCTGTTTTTAAAAAAATAATAGAACCCATTAAAAATCGCGGTGTTACAACCAAATATTAAATTAAAGGGCAAATCTATAAGCCTTTAAAACTTAAAATTGGTTTTTCATAGCCTTAAGCCTGCAGTTTCTATTATTTTTCTAGGCCTAAAAAATGTAAATATGAATTTTTGTTATATTAAGTTCTTTTTTAATGTAATTATGTTGTTTTATTTTAAAACATTACTCTATAGATTTAAAAAAAATTATAAAACTTGAAAAAATAAAATGTTCAATGAAAAAATTTTTTAAAAAATACGAAAAAAATATGCAGTTTCTATTATTATAGAAAAATTTATTTATTTCACAATCTCTAAAATGTGCGTATTTATAAATTTACCCCGAATTTTTGTGTATAAATATTTGTGTATATCGAAAATCCCCCTGAAAACCGTAGATGGAGATCGAGAGATGAATATTGTTAAATTTAGTTGCAATCAGTTTATTTTAAAGCAGAGATTTTTCTATATAGATAATAAGTTATTATCTATATAGAAAAATCTTTGCTTTAAAATAAACTGATGCCTTGACAACATTCAAATACCGCCATTGACTTTCTGCTGTTTTGACATAATTTAAAAATATTTTAAATTCCTACCAAGCTTTGCAACAAAATTTATGAGCATCTTTGAGATACATTGCTGCAAATCTGCTGGGCCAAATCAGTTCAACAGAATGGTTAAAATAACTTCTTCTTTTAGTTCATTTGCCACAACTCTTCGGTTTTGTATTTCAACAAGGATTTTAATGGTTTGCCTCTGCTCGCTGTTGACCCACATTTTGAGACTTAGCACATGAATTGTGAGTGTGTGAGTGTGTGAGTGCACTCGTATGAATGCACTTGACACCCACACGCACACTCACGCACAATGTGCAATGAAATTCAAAACGCGTATGCATTAAATTGGCTAGCATTATACGCGCCATCTCTCTCGCACCATACACTAGCTATCTTTGTCTGATTTTATGTGTGTCTGTCTCTTGGGCAAAAAGCCCTTGGATTGCTCTTTTTTTGAGCTCATAAATTTGAAGTGTTCTCCGCCTTAGACAGCAAAATTCTTGTTCATATGCATATTCGCATATTCACATTTATATAGATTGTTGGATAGCAGAGAAAGAAATGGATTGCAATACTTATATGTACATATGTGTGTGTGTGTGTCCACTTACCGTTTTAAATCCTCGATACATGACGCGAATCTCCTGCTTGGTGAACTTGGTTTGACGGCACAAATCCTCGAGAGCAACCGGAATGGGTTTAGGCACGCGTGTGTGTTCCAACTCATAGACCACCTCCTCGATGGGACTTTCCGGTGGTGATGCCATGGCTGTGTGGTTGTTAAACTACCTTCGAAATCCTAATCCTTCTCTCACTAAATTTTTATTGAATTTTCCCTTTATTTGAGATATTCCCTTTTTGTTTCGTTTATTTTTATAGCTGCTGCATAATATCAATACCCATTTTCAGCAGCTCCTTAATTTAATTTCTATATTTTATATTATTATATTTTTTAATATATTATTTTTGTTATCCTTGCGCAACTCTTTTGGCGGTTTTTCCGGTTTCCGTGGTCTCACTTTTTTTTTTTGGGCTTCCTTTACCTTTGCATTTGCAGCGCGTAAGTCGCTAATGAGCCAAGCATCGCCTGTAAAGAGCCAGAAAAGCAACAACATGAGCAATGGACCAGAATAAAAAGTTACATAAATCACTGTGAGCCAACTCAACGCGGCTAACCCGTCGAGAGGAAAAGCGCTGCCCGCACAAGGACGACAAGGACGCTGCTCATCATCAGTCGCTGCTTGCGGTCTGTCAGCGTGCTGTTTACTGTGTGTGTGTTGGGTATGTATGTGTGTGTGTGTGTTGGGGGATTCTTGACTGTTTGTTAAGGCCAACTTGCAGCTGCCGGAAGTGCAACTTGTTGTTGTTACAGCTAACCAGCTAGCTATCAGTGCAAGAGTTTATATACAGCTTATAACACGCGCAGCTAGTACACTCATGGTCAAAATAATAGTTACAGCGACTTCATTTTATTTTTAAGTAACTTATTTGTTATACAATAGTAAAATATACATACATCATAAAGATAATTTCAAATTAATAAACATTTTTATTTTTTTTACAAATGTTATGGAATCTAATTCTATTTTATTTTAAAAGTAAAAGAAAGTGCGCATAATTCCCTCAGTTTTATATTAAAATCATAAATAAGTGTTTTTCGCAACTATTACTTTAAAATTAAAAATAATTAATATTGCCAATATTTATTGAATTTTCAATAAAACTTATTTAACTCTTGTAGACAGTATATATTTATAACAGCGCACAATGCGACTGTCTATTTTAATTGCCAAATACAAATTGTTCCACTCTTCTATTACTATAGTAAGCATTCAATACATAGATGTGCCAAACAAGCATTTTTGTGGTTTCATTTGTTTTGCATGCAAAGCGACCCTAGAGCCTTCGGCAAAAGCCGAACGCTCTTTTCAATAAAGCCCCAGAGCAGTGTTGCCATTGCCTCTACAAAAAAAAAGGCCGGTTAAACCCAAAAATAAGACAGAAAACTGACAGATTTTTTTGAAAAAGGACAAAAAATTTGGCAAACAATGTTTTCTTATTAATACATATAATAATAATTTATATAATAATATCGTAGCTTAAAAAATAACTTCAATATGGAAAGTATTAGCTCTTTATTGGCCAGTAAAATATTTTCCATTAATTTCTTTTTTTAAATTTCAAAGTTATTCGGCGATCCGAAAATGAATATATAAGGTGACACATAGCGATTAGAACAATAAAGAAAGGATGAATAATGGATAAAGTTTATTAAATTAAAAAAGGCATTTTTTCCGGATAGGGGACGCTTTACTGAGAGAGCTTACCAAGAGAGAAAATAAAAAAAATGTCTGTATTTAATAGAGGGTATGTTCCCGCCGTATGTGCGCTCTCTCAGCAACCTTTGGCCGCTCTGTGTGCGCTCTCTAGGCCGCTCTGGGGTCGTATTGAAAAGATCGTTCGGCTTTTGCCGAAAGCTCTAGGGTCGCATTATATGCAAAACAAATGAAACCACAAAACTGCTTGTTTGACACCTCTAACTAACAGAACTAATCAATCAGTAATCATGTATCGCAAATCAAACAATTTTTGATGGGCTTCTGGTGAACGCTTTGATGAAATTTTGAGGCAAAATAGCCTCAATAAATTGTATAAGCATTTAATACTTTACATATGAGAGAGTTTGAAGCACTTTTCCTAACTATATTTCTTAAAAATACGCAGATTCCAACGTCTTCTTTGCATTTTTTTTAAGAAGACCAAATTACTATTAATAATGGGTTTCCTTACTAATTTTTTCTGTTGATTTCAATTGGTTGTATCGATAACAAAGTATCATAATCACAGAATTTCAGCGTACTATTTTGGTGATGAATTTTCACTGCCGTTCATCAGAATAATCATTAAAATTTCATTGACTTTCTGTTGTCGATTTGTTCTGGTGAACACGGTCTATGTGTTATATGCTGAGTGCTTCTATGCTTAGCCGTGTATACATATATAACAGCAAGCAAATAGGCGATAATTTTCTAAATCACTATTCATGCTACACTCTTTTTTTAATCATCATCAGATTTTATTGAAAACAAAAAAAAAACCTTCTGGTTCTATAATTATGCATATGCATGTGTAACATTAAGTATACGCAGCGCTTGTTAGTTGCAAAAACTTCACTACAGCTTACTGTGTGTGTGTGTGTGTGTGAATTGCTTGCCGTCAAAATGGAAATGCTGATTATTATTGCGTGCCATAAATCAAAGCAAATCGAGTTATGCGCGCGCCTTGGCGTATGCAGCACCTATTTTCGCACGTTGCCAGTCGATGAACATACATAAGGGTTAAGGGTTGAGGGGACGCAAAAAGAGAAAGAGGAAGTTGTTTAAGCTGTGGTGCTGTGGGTGGTGTGCGACTTGCTGCACTTGTAGACTGTGGACTTTAGACTGTGGCAACCACCAGCTGTCTGCAAGCTCAGATGATATTAATGAGCACTTTGCATGCAGATGCATTGAGTGTGCTTCGTCTAAAATACCGCTTAATTACCGCACCTAATAGGGTATATAGTATGGAAAATAAGTATAACAAACTGAACAGCAATGGCATTCAAATTGAGAATTCTTTTAATTAAAAACATAAAATACTTCTATATAACAATCACTTATCAAGTAAATAAGAGGTATTATCAAGTCGTTTGTTTCTCAACAAAATATTCAAATTGATTTATTGCAGCTAAGATATTTGATCTATTGATAGTAAGGACAAATCGAGTTGGCTACAAATTGTGAATATGATGTATTACTTTTGCAAAGCAGAATTATGAAATAAAGTCTCTATGCAACTCGGAAGTTGTCCAAGTGCTCAACTTTATGAACTGTAACTAGTTGTTGTCGAAATTCAAGCACATTCACTGGGAACAACTTGATCGAATTTTGTGAATTTTGTTGTCCACTTCAGTCAATAACTTGACCTCTTTGGCTTCCAATCTTCAATGTGGTCAAGAGAGAGAGACGGAAAAAAAGTTGTTCACTATTTTCCATTATACATAGTACATACTTGTAGTTGTATTTGTAGTTGTCCCAAATTGTGAGTGTGGGTGAGAGAAATGCTATCGAACGGCAGGCAGCGCCTTCCATTTCGGAAGTCAGGGCTATTTTTCAGTTGGAATTGATGAATCCAGCAGATTGTGTACTTGCAAAGAGGAATGCGGAATGTGGCAAGGGAGGGCAAAATAGGTCACAGAGCCACGTCGGAAATAGCTTTGACAGTTTAATCCAAGCAAATATTTCACGCAGCTCTCGCAATTTGCTACGGTAATTTCCTTTAACCATGAAAATTCAGTTCACTTTACCATCCAAAATAAATATTTACCTATATATATTTGCACATTTTTTGCTTAACCCTGACTTGAGCTTTTCTGCAATTCAAATGAGTTGCAGCCTGCCCAATAAATAATTCATCAATGCCAATGTCTCAAAGTGTGCTTACAGTAAAACTTCTCGTGACGTGCTTAGAAATGCATCAGAAATGCAGCCACAGGCAATTTTATCTGCAATGTGGATAGATTAAGAGTATTTACCCAAATGAATCGATAAATACTTGCACATAAGTAGTTATTTAAAAACTTCTATTTTTTTTAATAATTAAGCTGTCTAAATTTTTAATAAGTTTGATTTGCATAAACTTAATTAAATAATAAATGAGAGAGAGAGTTAAGTTACAAATGTATTATTTCGTCACGATTTGTTTAATTTACTAAGGGAAACTTTTAAGACCTCCACAAAGTGTATATATTTTTAATAAAAATAAATGCTAAATTAATATAGAGTTGTTCAAATATTTGTTTGAAAAAATAAAATATGCACAGTATTTATTTTGCAAAAAAAAAAATGTTACGGGTCTTTTAATCTTATTTTTTCTGTTATTTGGTGAACTCGCTTATTTTAATAAATATATATTTTGTATGTCCTACATATTGTTAAACACATAAAAAATAATTATATTAAAACAAAAATATATATTAAATTCAATATAGGAATAGTATAATTAAAAAAATTAAAAAAACAACCATTAGTAATAATATAATTTACAATACATGTATCACAATATATCATCAAATATAATAAAATAAAGAAATTGTGTAACCATTGGAAATCACTGAAAAATTAGACTTTGTTTGCAACATTTTTTTTGCCGAAATGCCGAAATTATTATTATTATTATTACAAGTTGTTAAAAAGTATTTAATGCATACACATATAGTAAATGTTGCCCTTAACTATTTAAAACTCAAATTTAAGGGACTTTGAAATATGCAATTTTGATCTTTAAAGATGGCATTTCCATGAAAAATTTCAGTCATCTCAACTTTTCCAAACCCAAACCAGTTTCTTATAAAGAATGTCTTTTTTATAAAAGTTTCATCTAATTAGTCAAGTAAAACATATCTTTAAAATACAAATATAATACAAAATACAGCCTTCCATTAATTTTAGATTGCATATCTTACTTTTCACTTTAAATAAGCGCCTAGAAAGCAACATTTTAGCAATGGAAAATGCTATGCAATTAGCATAAACAGCTTGTGGTTAAGGCAGGCCCATTAAAGTGAGGCCATAATGCTCGACAATGTCTTCTTTAGCTGTGGCCATAATAAGCAGCAGCCAAGAGAGATGAGGATCCAGCTAATTGCATGACTCAATTTGCACAAATCTGAGGCAGCTGCAACTGCTGCAAATCGGTGTGCAACACATTTTACAGCATTTTTATATCGCTTAAAGAGCGGAAGTCACGGCTGACGCCCATAACAAGGCGGGGGAGGGAAATAGGGAAGTGGGGGAAGTAGAGATGTGAGGGAATTTGCCATAAGCCAAGCGCATATTTAACTTTTAAATGCAGTTGTGGCAAATGGCAAAAGGGGGCTGCTGCTGCCTGCTGAAACGTGTTTGACAAATATTACGTATACGACATGTGCACACGAACGCCCCGAAAGCCAGCTGCTGAAAATTCAATGCCAGGCCACAAAAGTCAGCTAATTAAATATTAAATCGGGTCAAAAGCTTAAACCTTTCTAATGCGCAAAATCTTTATTAGTCCAAAGTAGCCAGGCAATATTTATACAATGAAATACAAGTTGAAGTGTGTGCTTTAAAAGGCGATTTTTAATGCATATGCAAATGACGTCCGAAGCCATGCCAAGTATTCTATGTTTATTCATTTGTCTAATTGTGTTTGTATGCTGGAAATATGGAAATACAAATGGAAATGCAAATGCAAATGGAAATAGAAATGCTGCTGCTCTGTTGGAATGGTGTGCATGTCAAGCCTTTAACTTCTAAATGCCAACGACAACGACAATGGCAGGAGCAGCAGGACCAACAACAACACAGAGGACACGACTTGCCGCTTCTCATTTCGCCTTGCATGCAGACATGCAATCCTACTCGAAATGAAAGCTAAACAAAAACGCAGGCCAAGCCCCCATCTCTAAATCTGAACCATCAACATCTACATCAACTCCCACACACACACACACGCACACAGTGGTTCAAGCAACTATCCAAATTACTGGGCTTATAACACCGCAATGCATAGCCTAATTTAGTTGTTATTACTTCGCATTATTGCTGGCATTTATAAGCAGGTTTGGCAGCGCAGGATAATGAGCTTGTAAATTGGCAAACACTATAGAAAGTGCATTGACTTCTGTGCACAAGAGTTCTTCATATTTAAGAATTTTAATGAGGTGAGTATTGAGGAAATGTAAACTGCAATGAAATTAAAGCCATGAAGGCTATGGCGATAAATTTATGGACAGATAGACAAACACTAGAAACCATCAAATGCTTGGAATTGAAAAGAGTTGACTTAAAAATCAAATTAATAAATATTAAGGTTATTTAGCCTCTAAGCATTTTGAATTTAGCTTAAATTGATAAATTTTATTGAAAGTTGCAAAAAAAAATAAAAATGCATAATTGGAATGCAAATAAGAGACGACATTTGGTTTTTAAGGATTTTAATAATATAGTAATTATTATTTTATGCCAATTGCCAGCTATTTGGATAGTTCATTTAGGGATGTTTTTTCAATGTACTTATAAACTGTATCTTAGATATAAATTAAAATTTGACAGTAATTTCTATACATTTTACGTCAAAATATATTTTCAATAGTTATCAATCACCTTATTTAGACATTGAAAAAACGGGCCTAAATGCTTTAAGTTTATATAAAAATACGAGTATAAGAATTTGTACCTATTGTTGCGAGTATAAAAAATTGTATAGAATCCACATGATAAAAACTATAATTATACCCGTTACTTACAAAATGAGCACGTTTTTCTTGGTAATAAACTTAAACTACTACTATTAGCTATAATTCTACTTAACCTGAACAAGATCGGACATATAGAAAGGTGATAATGGCTTATTTAAGTTTTTAAGCAAAGTAAGTGCCTTAAAGTATGCAATTAAATATTTGGTATATTTAAATAAGAAATATCCTATAGTTGGAAACTCGACTATAGCCATTCCCGCTTGTTTTATTTAATGTTTTTAAAATAAATATAATTTGCGTGTATACAAATTTGCGGACCACTGTGCAATTGGCAATGTCGCAGAGTCTTTGTCATTTCCCGCTGCTTTCATGCCACTCTCACGGACACAATTGGACACCGAGGAGTGGCATGCACTATGAGCAATGGGATATGAGCAGAACGAGAATGGCAATGGGAATGGCAATCTAACCAGTCCAACCAGCCAACCAACAACAACAACAACAAACCAACAACTATCTAACTAAAAGGCGACTGACAGCGATGGCGATAACACGCAACCGCAGCAGGTGAACCGCAATTGTGTAGAAAGTACTATTAATTTGTTGATACAAATACAAACACCTACTCATGTATGTATCTGTATCTGTACTTATTTATATTGCATGCTCCACAATTACACAATTGAATTTTTTGGCCAAAATCTAAAAAAAGCAGCACCCACAAGGTCGATAAGAAATCTTAGCAAATCCACCCACACAAGACAATAAATCAACGCCAATTATAGACAGTTCTTTTTTTATATAAGTATTTTTGGTTGCACTTTGCGGTCTTGGCCAAGTTTCAGTTCGCGGCTCGACAAATGATAAACGACTTTCAAACGAAAAATGGGGCCAACAAAAATTGCAACACTTTTCAATCTGTTCTCAGAGATTGGCCAAGACTTGATTTGGTTGTCGACGAAAATACTAAGAAAGCGAAAAACTAAAACTGGCTAAGAACACTTGCCAATGAGAAACGGCCAAATAATGAACCGACGGATTTCGTGACGACATGTAAGAAATACTTTCAGTAAATTGAAATTGCAATCGCAATTCATGGAATGCGCTTAAGAGTTTTTTCGTGGTGGGTCTTAGATTGGTATGGCATTAGGGTAGTAATTATACCCGTTACTTAAAAAATAAGCAAAAGGGTGTAGTGTGTTCGTTGAAATGTATGTAAAGTGTATGTAAAGTGTATATATTCTTGATCAGCATCAACAGCCAACTTCGTTCAACAAAATCGCAACAAGCTCGGCCAAACGATTGCACACTGGTTCCTGTTGTATGGGGAAGGCGGCCAAAAATACTTCTAGTAGAGGTAGAGGCTTGAAACTTAACACAAAATTTTTATAAATTTATAGTAAGATTATGTATAAAAATCAGTCGGATCGGACCACCATATCATATAGCTGTCATATGAACTATCGGTCTGAAATCAGGTGTTTGTATAAACAACTTTTTTGTTGTTTGAGATATCTCAACCAAACTTATAGAATTTGCATGTAGGATGGTTTTATATATCCTGACTAAATTTGGTTGAAATCGGACCACTATATCATATAGCTGTCATATGAACTATCGGTCTGAAATCAGGTGTTGGTATGAAAAGCTTTTATGTTGTTTGAGCTATCTCAACTAAAATGACAAAACATGCATATGAAATGGTCCCACACATCCTGACCAAATTTGGTCAAAATCGGACCACTATATCCTATCATTAAGCTGCCATTGGAACGATTAGTCGAAAATCAAGGCTTAGTATAAACAACTTTTTTGTTGTTCGAGATATCTTATCCAAAAAGTCATAATATGCATATGGGATGGCCTCATGCATTCTGGCCAAATTTGGTCAAAGTCAGACGACTATATCATATAGCTGCCATAGGAAATACATGTGTTTTTTTAAAGTTGAGGTTAGATTACATTTTTGTATAAAGCAAGAGCCTGGGCGCCTATCGGCACTTGAAATTAACATCACATAATCTTCAAATGTTATTTCATAATATACAAAAAGATTTTTTGATTCCTGATTTTACCTTCATAACGAAAACTCGAACGAAACACAGCAAAGACAAACACAGAACGTCTAAAATAATGTACTTAACACAATACAGATTTACACAAAACATAGCAGGAAGTGCATATACTTTTTGTTGTATAAATATAGATAATACCTTTATTTATAAAATTAAATCCTTCCATTGCACAATAACTTTGTTTTAAATGGGTTTTGAATTTTTTTATTAACTGCTCTACTTGCAAGTTGCTCACGCTGCAATACCAAAATACTATTATGTTGTGTCTTTTGATGCTATTCTTGAAAAGGACAGCTAGAACAAAACAAAAACAAGAATACAGTTTAATAGCTAGACCAATTCTAAAACAGTGTTGACACATTTAAAGTCGAAATTTCAACTTGGTCTTTTTATTTTTGGCCTATGGGAGGAACCACTGTGGATTGGGTGGAATTTAAATATCAAGCAATGTATATGCCTAAAAGTATGCAATACAAAATATATTTTATTTATTTAAATAAGTAACGGGTATTCTATAGTTGGGAACTCAACTAAAGCTTTTCCCGCTTGTTTAACCTTTATTTACTCTGAGATTTGATTTCATGAGTTGATGTTCTACTCTTCGTATAGGGACAGAAGTGGGAATACTGCAATCAATCTATAAAGTTGTTTTACCCTCCTTCTTCTTAGTGTAAAGAGTTGCTTTAACAAATTTAAATTTAGCTGAGTTCGATTGCTGCTAACAGGGTATTTCTAAGCTGAGCGTTCTCCTGCTGTTATCTCTTCTCTCTTCATGTTGACATATGCCCATAGGGGATTTGTACTTGCATTTGAAATGGCCATCGTCATAATGGCTTCGTCAACGCAGGCTGGCCATAATTAGTAGAGAGATAAACGTTAAATGATTTATGCTTCATCGACAATAACAGACGTCCCCTGAATGCATTCACTCGAGTCCATTATGGTAAATTGAGTTATGCGGCCAGTTTAAGCAAATTTAATTGGAGCAAACACTAATAAACCAACAACAAGATTAAAATTGTTGCTAAAAAGTTGCTGATTAAATTTAAAATTGGAACAATCTGCCTTAAAAGTTTGAAGGGTATTTAAGATTTAAATGAAATAATATAAATAGTTTACGTAAATTTATAAGCTATATTTTAGACATGCATTAGTTTGTCTATCAATTTGAAATTTTATTTTGAAACTTAATTTGATTTTAGAAAATTTATTCAATAAGCCTGAGAGTGAAAGAAATAGTTGAAGGGTATTAAGGGTTTAAATGCAATAATACAAATAATATACTTAAATTAATTTTTAATATGGTCCAGATAATCAAAACTAATGTTGATTTGTTTTTTTAATATAGTTTTAATTATATTATAGTTATATTTTTGATATGCTTTCGATTGTCTATCAATTTGAAAATTATTAAATAGCTTAAGTCTTTCAATAAGCACTTATAATTTACTTAAAAACATGTAACATATATTCATGTATATGTCCATATGTTAACGCAATTCAACTACAGTTTAGTTTAATTGCTGCAATTATCTCTTTATGACATTGATAAATAATGATATGGTAAATATTCTTCGCTTACGCAACTAAATTAATCACTTTTCCAATTTGATTTCACGGAGAATAAAGGGATTTCATGCATATCAATATTTCATTTTATACGATTTATGTTGACTTTTTGATCTTTTTGCCAGGGCTCAACTATGATTCAGAATGCATATAAATTGACTGCTTTAAAACGACAGTTCAATTTCATTTTACATTTAAAGAAATATAAATGCATATTTTTTTGTAATATTTATCTATGTGAGGATATATCAATGTGACAGCGTGACGCATAATTAAAGTTTGTAGATGTGCCAAAAGAATTGGCCAGAAAGTTGTGACGAAAGTTGGCTAAATGCCAGCTGATATGATGATGGCCTTTGGCTAAATACTTATAACGGATGCCATTAGTTACTATAAGTTGGCCCGTCCAGAAAGGTGAGCATTTTGTTGAATTAAATAGTTTATATTCAATTATACAAAACGAATGAATAGAAGGGACAGTGATCCTTCTGGGAAATTGCTTTACGGTGCGTATACTTAATGTCATAGCATGAACTGCAAATGTTTTAGTTTAACATTAAATCTAATCCCTAAGGAAATCAGACGAAAAGTGTTGATGGCAAACTTCTTTGCGTTAACTTTTTTGTTAGTTTGCCATTTTGTTAGTTATTTTGTAATGAGAATAACGAGGGAATGAAAGAAAAAGGGCAACACCGACCCCAAACAACATGGCGATAAGTCAAGAGCACAATTTCCAAGCTGCCATGTACACAGACAGCACTTTTGCCCCAATGGAGTTTTAAGATAAGCCAAGAAACAATAACAAATTACTCCCAAGAGTAACCACAACAATTTCTTGTTGTTGTTATTGTTGTTGTTGTTGTCGTATCCTACGAAGTGAATGCGTTGTCCTTGCCCTTGTCCTTGTCTCCCTTCGCATCCCTTTTAAGTTACGAGCGACAACATTTGCAATAATTTTTTAGTTAAATATTGTGCCCAAAAGCCATTTGGACAAGCAACAACCACAGAAAATGGAATCATATCTCAATCTTGAATCAACAAACGACATTCAGTTCTATTATTAGGGATAACAAATACATTAAATATTCATGGGATCGTGTGTGAAAAAATATAAGTAAAATATTTATAGTAGTATACTATTTAAAAAGCTTTTATATTAACATGTTTGAACTCAATTAAATAATATTTGCTATATTAAATACTCGTATAACTTAAATAAATATACTTTGTATTTCATTTTAAGTAAAGTTCGTGCGTGATTCTTGTGACTGAAAAGCAATTTCACGTGCGCATATCTAACAGGATATTACTTCCGGCATGCACACGGAATTTTGCCAAAAGTTAATTGGTGCCTCACCTAGTTGGAACTTCTATTTATAATACAAGAGCTGCTTACCCTGAAAAGTCAAGTAGTAAATTTTGTAAACAACTGGACTACGAGATATTCTATAATAAAGTTAAAAATTAACAAATTGAATTGGGAATCAGTATAGGTTATGGAATCGGTAATGGTTCCTGTCATAAGACTTAAACATTTTTTTTTTCAATAGTTGCAGAAAATAACATACAAATATTGAATGTGCCCTTTCTAATCATTCAATGAAAATTAAAGCAAACTTGAAATATTATTTATAGCTTATGTATCAGATAAATCAAGATATTATAAAGCTTTCATATGTAGAGACACACAAGCTTTTCTCAAAAATAACATAAGATTTTTAGAAATTTTATTTATTTATTTATTTGTTTATTTAACTAAGTCAACTAAAAGCAGTTGTCCAAAACCAACCTTTAAAAATAAAATGTATATTATTTAAACTTGAAATCATTTATTATTTTTCTATATTTTAAATTCATTAAATCCATCTTTTACATATTCCAAATATCTTAAAGCTTTCTTTAAATTTAAATAATCTCAGTTATCTTAATTTGGAATTCAGCTCACTTGACAATCAATTCAAGTGGTTAATTAAATTCTTGTCTTGCGGCTTGCATTGAAAATTTGTGGCAATTTGACCACAATACCAAAATCCAACTAAATTATTTTCAAGTTGCATAACACTAACTATAATAAGCATAGGAATGTATATAACTATTTTTATATAATATGCTTATGTATGACTCAACATAATTAGCACATCACTTGGTAGACCAACTGAATTTGCGGGAATTTGTTGCAGCTTTACAAAAAAGTCGAAATAAATTTGGGCAAACTAGTTTGCAGATTTACTGGCAACTATTCATCAATTCTGCTTTAACTTTCCCTTTTTTTGCCTAACTTTATTCAGATGTTTTTTGTACGCGACGGAAATAAATTAAGCCAGCTCATAAATTAAAGTGATTTAGGAAAAGAAAAATTATTGTTGTCCAGTCAACGGTTTGTGGTGGCACATTTATAACATGACCGAAAATTGTTGTGAGTGAGTGTAGGGTAGCCCAAAAATATACGCTGTCTCTCACTCTCTAGCTCTTTCTGTCTCTTGCTTAAGTCCAATGGAAATTGCTAAGCATTTGCGTTTCGCCTTTTGCTTTGTTGGCCGATAAAGAAAATTATTGTCTAAAACTTGGCGCATATCGTCGAACCGGAAGTGCTCGGCTCATAAAAACTAGCGGGCGTCTTTGGAGTGAGTGTTTGTGTGTGTGCTTGTGTGTGTGCGTCGCCAACAGGACGACGTTCAATGGCGTTTTATTGTTGAGCATTTCGCACAGTTGTACAAGTACAATCGTAGTATATGAAATTTACCAACCTCCCACGCTCTTCCCTCTTCCTTCCCTCCCTAGCAACCCCTATCAGCTACAACTATTTTTGGCAGTTTGTTAGTTTGGCTGGCCGACAATGAAGTCAGTTTTTAGCCGCTGCTTGGCCACTGCCAAAGAGCTGAGCGAGTCATTTTCATTGTGGGAGTTACTAAAACTTTCTCGTCAACGGAAATGCAGCGCCAACTTTTTTGGCTCCCAACGTTTTCCTTCTATTTCCCTTTTACTACTACTGTTATTTCCATTTCTTTTTGCATATTCCGAAATGTTTTGCTTTAATATTTTTATTGCACTTTTTTAGTGAAATTAATGAAAGCAATTGCAACGAGAGAAAAGTGGGTTTCAAGTTTTTGATTGGATTCGTTATCGAAGGGCGTGTGCCAAAAAGTGAAGGCGTTCACTTCAATGCGATACAGTTGCATGTAACAAGTTTCCGGTTTCACACACATATACACACACAAACACACTCACATACAGACATACTTGACCAGCTCTGCCATCTTTTCGAAAATGACTTGACTTTTGCAGTTGTGTTATGGTTGTGGTTGTTGTTTGTGGTTTGGAGCGTATCACATGAAACTGATTGCCGTTTCACTCAATTCAAGTCTTTGGCTTTGGATTGATTCAAGTGGATGGATGCTCTTGATGTGTATACGAAGCCACAGCTAGTGTAACATGAATATAGACTTAAGTGCGAGCATGTGTGAGCATCGAGCAAACGAAAAATGGAATAAATCAAGCAACTTATTGAACTGAAAATAGCTACAAGAATTCCAAAAATTTTAAAAAATATACACATATATATCTGTCTATTTGTCTGATAATACAGCTATGTAAACCCATTTTAGCTGACATTAATGATCAACATGTTTTATTGTTTTTAATATTTTTTTGGCAATTTTCATAGTATTTTTATGCTCTTGAGCAAGAACAGCAATAACAGCGACGTCAAGACAACCATACCAATAAAAATTGTGTAAAACTTTTTCAGCTGAAAATAAGCAACAACACCAACAACAGCAACGACAACAACAATGGTAATAAAAGAGGAAACATTCAAGGCACACAACTCATAGAAAAAGTGAACGTTGCGCGGCAAAGTATGCTACACTTTTTTGGGCCGACTGTCGACTGTTTGGTTGCCCTTACTCTTAACTTGGCCATTTCCCAGCACAGTAATTAATGCTTGTAAGTGCCACTCGTCTCACTATGTATGTGTGTGTGAGTGTGTGGGCTGCACAGCGTTGCCACATTTACGGCTTTTTCTTGGCTCTCAACTTTTTCGATGGCTTCTTGTTAATTGCATGTTTCCAACAACATGTGTTTCCATCTAACTGAGCATTTTTGGCAGCAATTAAAAAATGTTACCAAATCTTGGCATCAAGGTCGACCTTACAGTTACATATTGCCTTCGTTCGCTCTGATTTTCTTTAATTTTTTCATATTTTTAAGCGTAACACATGGCGTATGCGTATTGCACAAACTTTGCACAAACTTTGCATTCATCAGCTGGTCGTAAAAAACAACGAACGGAAGTGCCACATAAAAATATAAAAAGTACATAAGTATGTAGGTGTGTGCGTGTTCCTGTTATTGTGTTTGCTTGTATGTGTTTTATAGACACATCTGTGCCTCATGCTCGCATCTTAAAGGCTTCTTTGTTTCATTTTCTTGGCCCATTTGTGTTTAATAAGTTGACCAATAATGCGACAATATTGTTGAAATCATAGTGTCTGCCATAAAAGTTGATGTAATATCTGGCAAATAGGCCAAGTGTAGCTTTATAGCGGCATCAATATTATCTATAGATACATTTTTATGTCGTTTATTAAGGGGAGGTTCTTTTGGATTTGGCCGAAAATCAAGCAAAATTTGAGAATGGTTTGCGGGAGGATAAAAATACATACGAACTTCTGCTTTCGAACTTTGATTCGTTGTTTATTGACGATTAAAAAAAAAATTGATTTTTGAGAAATTCAAAATGGCGGCTTCAAAATGGCGGATCTCGTCGACCTCGACTCTCAAAATATCGCTCTGCTTCTTCAAGTGTGGGGCCTCTGGTAGTGAAGTGAAATGAAAAATGTATATAATTTATTAAAATAGATAAAATTTCCTATGGCTTATACCTAACTTCAATTAATTTTGGTGAAAAAAAACCAATTTCATGGTCGTTAAAAAAAAAATTAAATTTTTACACTTTTTTTTACTTTGATCTCGTTTAAAAATTATAAATAAAGAATTTTTTATGCCAATTTTAGGTATAAGCCATACAAAAAAGTATATACTTTAAAACATTTTTTGAATGAAGGAAATCGGATCAATAGAACAAGACCTGTACTTGAAATTAGATTAGAAAACACGGTTTCGAGAAAAACGCGTTTAAAGTTTTTGGAAAGTGACAGCGGGTACGCAGCGCGCGTGACATGGGTACGTTTGACACGCCCTAGTTCAAAAAATACGCGTCGTATTGAAAAATCCTTTGGCACATATTCTATATATATATAACTTTCATTTTATGTAAAAAAAAAATTCGATTTTTAAAAAAAATCCAAAAGAACCTCCCCTTAAGGCAAATATGCTTAAAGATACTTCAAGTTGTATCTGTCTCTAGTCAAGCAATATTTATATACATATTTCAATAACTATAGAATGTCATATGTATAATCTTTTGTATTTTTTATAGTTACAGCTTATCTTTAATACCGACATTTTAAGGCAGATATACTTAAAGATACTTTGAGTTATCTGCAAGCAATATTTATATATTTCAATAACTATAGAATGTTATATTATATATACTATTTTTAATATTTTTTATAAACACAACTTATATTTAACTAAATTTTTAGACGCTTTGATTTTTAGTTGGGCATAACGAACTTAAATATAATTTATCCATTTAAATGAAAACTAGGCATTTAATTTTTTAAATATTTTATATTTTGAATCAAAATAAAATTTTTTAAAATTATTTAATATTTGAATATTTATATAGCTGAGCTTTCGCAAATTCATTTTAAATCAACATTTATAAAATTTATTCTATTTATTTGTTTTTTATCAATATTCGTTTTTATAATAAGTAAATTTGAAATATACGCAGACATTAAATAAAAAGACCTTTAATTAACCCAAAGTATAACTTTACAATGAATCTAAACCGTACTTTGTAAACTAAATGAAATATTTATAAATTATGCAATATACAACTTTCCTTTATTATTTTCCAATAAAAGCAATTGTAATGATTGTTATTGATAGCACACTATTGTCTTTGGAGCGATCTTGTTAACATCTCCGAATGTAATTAAATGTGTATTTTGATAGGCAAACACCAAAACACCGTAAGTGATTAGGAATTTGTAACAGAAACAGCTTAAATCATTGCACGCCTTCTAGTTGCCATTTGCCATATATAGTAAATAGTTCTATTGCGTGCTAAGGTCACAAATATTTGACCAGGCTATTAAAAGCTCACACAATTTGGCCGACTAAAAGATACTCGCAAAGGGCAAAGGGCGGGGCAATGGTGCATATAATTGAACGAGCATAATTTGATTATAGTCTTGATTAATTTAACTCAACATGATTGACTTTCGGGCCGCAACTAATCGCACTTGAATTGCAAAAGGCGCCGAATTGAATTTAGTGGAGTTTATTTTTAACTTTTTCTATTTACAGTTTGTATACCCTGTGTTCTTTTGTTATATTTGGTTTTTGTGTGTTGGGGGCGTTTGCTCGTTTTACACGAGTTCCCTTTGCTTTTCAATGTGGGCGTAGGCGCATGTGCATGTATGCGTGTGCGTTTGTGTGTACGTGTGTGTCTGTGTTTGTGTGAATAAAACTAGAGCGCACCTTGATGCTATTTTTAAACGTCACACAAAACAACAACGGCCACAATAACAATTGTCGCTTAGTTTTGCGCTAAGTGTTTTTTTCCATGTTGCCGCCGCATCCTTTGTGCAGCATCCTGTTGGCCAAGTTCGTTTTGGTCCTCTTTGTCGTTGTTGTTGTAGCTGTTAGTTGGCAACACTTAAAATCTAGCTAGGCAAATAACGTCAAGCATTATATAAATACAAAGACACTGAACGTTTTACCCACACATTATTTAATGAATGGCAATGCACCTGAAGGACCCTCGAAAACCGTTGAATGGGCGCACAGGGACAACACGTGGCACACAGATTTAGATTGGTTGCAACAACGATTTATTATGCTGATACAATTGTACTACAAGTTTAGCCTTGTTCATGTTGATTTAATCTGTCTGCATTTCACGTTTTTTTATATCTTCTGCACGCTTTTTAACCTCCATTGTTTGAAAGAGAATAATTGAAATATTGTTCAGATAAAAAATAAAGGATTCCTTAAATGAAAAACATAAAAAAAATTTGTATATGACATTCATAGGATAGCTTAGTAATGATAATGATGATTATAACGATACTTGTAGCTTAGAAAACAGTTTTTCAACTATTTATAGAGTTGTTTAGATAAGAGCTCGTAGTGGAAAGAGACTTTTGAACAGATTTAGAATTGTAAAATTGTTTAAATTAAATTGAAAGTTTGATTAAAAAACTTCTAGACATTTTTAAGATGTTAAAAAAGATAGTTTGATGATATAACTTGCTATCCTAAAATTATGCTGTCATAGTCTATATAAAGTCAGTTGAACTTCCCTAACTCGAATCACCATTATCCAAAGTTAAAGCTTGCATTATTGACTTGTGAAAAAATTTAGTTTTATAAATATAAGAGAGTCGGCAAAATCTATAAAGAATGGGTCTCATCAGTTCATACTCAAAAAAACATTCTGATCGTAAATATATATTAAAATAGCTTCAATTCACTTTAATTTATTCAAATTAAATTACCATATTTTAGACAGTAATGTGTGGTCCATTTTAAGAATTAACATATTTATCTAAATTACCAATAAAAATTTTAATGGCTTTGTTGCACAAAATCTAAACTATACAGCAAATTTGTATAAATGGCAAAATTAAACATAATTTTGATAAATGGATAAATTAATGTTGATTTTGGTATATGAATAAATTTAGAGCGGACTTATGTGCAGTGCATTTTTCCAATGTATTCAATCATTAATACAGTTTTGAAGGCGCATTAAATATATTTATCTATAAAAAATTTTAATTTTAAATTAAATTTATTCTTTCAGTTTAAATTTATTTATTCTTCTTGTAATTCTTTCAGTTTAAATTTAAATATAATTCCTATCAATTTAATAACGTATTATACATAGTACTACATTTTATTTTAATTTTTATAAATTGTTTTGGTCAACTGCATTTAGTTGACCTTTAATAAAAAAATAAAACAATGAATTTTATATTTATTGTAATAATACTTTTAAATTTGCATTGTTTTGAGCATTTGTAGGTAAAATTTTAAGGCCTACTGTGCGCCGCAGGTGCTTTGTGTTAGTGCGAGCTGGTGTCTGTGTGTGTGTATGTGTGTGTGTGTATGCAAGTGTGTGTGTTAGTCACAGATTGGCGTCTAGTTAAATAAATCGCATGCGATTACAAATTTATACAAATGTGTAGTTAGTTTTAGAAGCGTGAGTTTTGTTTTTTTTTCCCAATGTGTTTCACTCCGTTTCTATTTGTTTTTCTTTTGCTGTTGCTGTTGCTGTTTCGCTTTCGGTTTTAGTTTTAGTTTGTTTTAGTTGGTATGTTCTTCTTCTTGTTCATTGGCTCAGGTTGCTTTTGTGTGTGTGTGTGTGTTTTTATGGCGACTGGCGTCGCTTAAATGAGTTGTTGTTTATAGTTTGTTCTCTGTGTATGTGCGTGTGTGTTGGTGTGTAGGTGATAAATTTGCATTTGTAGCGTAACGCTATTGTTTGCTTGAAATGTTAGTTTGTTTGCTTTTACCTCTGTGCTATGCACATATTTACCTTCGATGCCTTCAATGGCAACGGCGACGTTGAACGAGTTAACCTCAAAGCATTGCCAGCAGCTCCAAAGCTTCTAGCTTCTAGCTCCTTATTCAGGACCTCTTGACTTTGCCACACTCGACGCACTTGACTTGAGTCTCGCTGCTCCTTTTCCTTTTCCCTTTTCTGTTCCTTTTTGCTTATGTTGCCTTTCGCGTGTCTCGTTTTAATTTGGTAATGACTTTTGGCTTATTAATTTATTTTCATAGTAGTTGCGCACATTTCAGTAACATTTTTTTGCCAACTTGTCACTCACTTCACCTAACTTTCAGCCCGCACGCACACACATTGTAATTTTTCCGTTAGCTCGTTGTTGTTGTTGTCGCTTAAATTCGCTTGCAAACGTAGCGACAAAGCAAAAAGCCAAGCAAGCAGCCTGCACAAGTAAAAAAGGAAGAAAAAAAAACTGTATCTTTTAGATCCGGGCATATCCTTTATCTCGGACACAGCAGCAGCGCAGTCGACAGCAGCAGCAGCTGAAGCTGCGACGCCAGCAGAGCAGCAGCTGCGGCCGTGGCACCGCCAGCAGCTGTAGCTGCGTAAGAAAATTTTCGTCTACGCTGCCACGCGAAAATTGAACGCTCTTTTATGACAAACAAAAAAAGCACACAAAATTTGCAAATGAAAGCCAAGCAACAACAATCATCAATTGACGACGCAGGAACAGAAACAGCTACAACAACTGTAACGGCAGTAAAATCAGCAGCATACCATAAATAAAAGTTAAGAACAAACCGCGCAGCATTGCCGCCAAGCAGCCCAGTTTCCGTTACCCAAGTTACCCCAAGAGCCAATCGACGCGCACACGCGAGTGTCCTATACACAACTGATTACAGCTTTAGTCCTTGCAGCAGCGGCGAACGCGACTGTTAGCAGACAGCGACGCCAGCGTCGCCTCGACTCCTATTCGTTTTGTTTCGTTTTGCTTCGTTTTCAGTTTCGGTCTCGCTGTCGGTTTCAGCAAAGCAACGACAACGACAACAAAAATGACGACGACGACGACGTCGATGGGGGCCAGGTTCCGTTACTGAAATTTGACTAAGCACAGCTTTGGCTTTGGCTTTGCCTGACGCCTGACAGCTGAGACTGCGACAGAGGCTGAAACGGCAGCGGCGACAGCTTCACATTATTATGCTTTCGCCGCAGTGCTGACGGTGGGGGCATCTTGCGGCGAGAGCGAACGCATGAGAGAGTACACGAGAGGACGAAGAGAGTGTGACAACCTGACAGCAGCTTTGCCAGAGAGAAGGACAGAGAAAGAGAGTTGGTGCGGTGGCGCTTACAGTGGGACTCCTGGGAATCATAGATAGACTAATTTATTGACGATTGGTTTTCAATAACAATCTTTCGATTGTATAACACTATAGCAATTGCCTTAACAATAGCTTTAGGCCCGTTACTTCAATGTCTAAATAAGGTGTTTGATAACTATTGAAAGGAGAATTTTACGTAAAATGTAAAGAAATTAATTTCAAAAATAAATTAATAAATAAAATAAATAAATAAAAAATTGATGTCAGACGTTAAATAAAAATTATACAAATAATATAGGGGATTATTTTACTGAAGTTACTGTACAACTTTAATTGAGCAAATTTAGTTTTCACACATGCAAATCTGAATGGAGTATCCACTGTGCGGACAATACTCACCCACCCACCCACAGTGCCGTCCGCATCTTAGGTTGCGAGTCAAACAGTCTGGCAGCACTATAAAACTATGTGGCTGGGTTTCCACTCATCTCGTCTCATGACGGCTCTGTTTTTGGTGTTGCCTCTGTGTCAGGCATATGTGGTGCTCATGCTGTGCTGCTAACGTCGCTGTCGCCGTATCCGTCGTCGTCGCTGTTAACTCTCGCTGTTATTCAACATCGCCGTCTATTGTCAGTGCCTGAAAAATTATGCCCAAGAGCTTAGGATGAGCAGGTGTACGCCGCCCCCGCGTTTACATACGGCTGAGTATTGAGCATTGCCACACTTTTCACCAACAACGGACCACGGACGCACAGACGGCGAAAATTTTACAGCCAAATGACAAGTGCTTAGTGTGTTTGTGTGTGTGTTCTTGCAACTTTGTTGTTGTTTTACATTTTCATTTTTCAAGCTCTAAAATGGGCAACTTGTGGGTTGGCCATGAGGCTGTTAGAAATGAAAATGAAAACAAAACGAGAGGAAGCAGTCTGGCCAAGCACTTGGCGCACGCTTGCGCGGCTTTCAAATTTAGCGTATTAACTCATTAAATGTTCAAAAGCTCATTGCCTGCGAAATGTGCACACATCTGTTAAGCAAGTGTACGCGGGTGTGTGTGTGTCTGTGTATGTGAGGCTGTGTATGTGGGTGTGAGTGTGTGAAATATGCACATGTGTCGCCAATGTGGCTGGTATTCTTATACCCGTCAGTTGTACAGTTTAAGGGTATATTGTTTGATGATGAGCAAGAATCATGAATTCCTTTTAAATTAAAACTAATTTAAGAACTTTAAGCAAAGTAAGCGTCTTAATGCAGTTTCAAGTTACAATACAATATTTTATTTATATTTTAAATTAATTTATAAATAAAATTGAGTGACGGGTATCTTATAGTCGGTGCCTGTACTCTAGTGCTCTTACTTATTCACACTCAGGCCTTTGGGGACATTAGAGTCGTTTCCTTTTTCTCGTCAGCTTGGCCGCTTTATGCAATTTAAATTAATTTCAGTAATTATTTTAGTGGCGTACTAAAATAGCCTTATTTAAAATGCCAGTGAATAGGTGAGTGTGTGTGTGTTTGTGTGGGGGTCAGCTTAACACTACGCATACATACATACACACGTTGCATGCGCTTAAATATTTCATATCAAAATGTTGACGGTTGACTAAAATGACAGCTGCGTGCCGCAAATAATTATAGCGCGATTATAATGACCGTGAAGCTCTTGCCATAGACCTCGTGCCAGCCTCAGGCGCAGACCATGCCACTCCCCCTGCCCACTGCCCACACCTCGTTGCAATGTGTTGCATGCCATGGCAGACACTGTGGCACCAAACACAGTCATTGTAGTCAACGCCAACGTCGACGTCGACGTCAACGCCATCGCCAGCGTCAGCGTCGACGTTGTCGTTGACGTTCACGATGCCAATTTGCTGTTCTATTATGCGAGGTGGCCGCCTCGTTGAGTGCCAAGATGGCAACTCTTGCAATACAACGAAACTAAAACAAATAAGAAAGGACATTTAACTTCGAAGTGGCGACGAGCTCATACCCTTTACATGAGAGAAAATTTGAGTGGGGATAAATGTTTTGCATGCAAGTTAATTTTTAGGTATACAAAATATACAAAAACCGTGCACGAAAAGTGAACGACTAGCGGATATCCTGGCTTAAATACTGTCAGAACCATCAATTCTTCTTTCCTAACTAAAGTTTGCATGATGCGAGGGTAACTGCCTTACACTAATTGTGTGTTTACAGGGTATTGGCATTAACAACTTTCTTGCCAAAGTTGTGCAGCAAGAACAACAACAATGATTGCAGCAACTATGTGTTCGTATAATAAAAACCATTTCCTTAAACAAATTGTGCACTTAATTGCTTGCGGCAATTGCAAAGTTTGCAGTTTGCAGTTGCCGTTGCATGCGGCATTCCATTTGCATCTTGATTTTGGATGCCACTGTATAATACAGCTATTTACATATGTAAGTATGTTTGTTTGTATGTGCTCTGTATGCATTTATCTGTACTATAATTAAAATCAGGAATTAAAACCGTAACCAAACCAGTAACAGTTAACCGGTATTAACCGGTTGAAGTTGGAAACCTTAACTGAAAGTTAAAGTTAAATCTACTCGTTATTTGTATTTTGTACAATTTGGCATCAATGGAAAAGTCATTTCAATTCCGTTTGAATGATACAAAACTTTCCTTAACCCATTAAGTATCAATTGAAAATTTTGAATTTTAAAAAATGTCAATTTTAAAACTTTTTTCCTCGATTTTTTTCAAAAAATGTTTTGATGCATTAAAATTCCTCAAACAATTCAAATAGTGACTGCAAAAACAATGTTTAAAAAATCCCTTCGCTGGTATTTTTTAAAATTTTATGAAAACTGCAAAAAATGCCTATTTTAACCCCTGTTACCTACTTTTCATATAAAAAGTGCCTTTTTTGCAGTTTTCAAAAAATTATAAAAAAAAATACTAGCGAAGAAATTTAAAAAAAAAAAAATGTTTGCAGTCACTATAAGAATTGTTTGAAGAATTTTTTTTCATCAAAACGTTTTTTTAAAAAAATCAAGGCAAAAAGTTTTAAAATAGACCTTTACAAGAATTCAAAATTTTCCATGGGTACTTAAAGGGTTAAGGAAAGTTTTGTATCATTCAAACGGAATCGAAATGACCTTTCCATTGATGTCAAAATGTACATAAAGTAGGTTCAAATTATGAGTAGATTTAACTGTAAATGTTGTCAAAATAAATAATAATAATAATAAATAAGCCGACTAGTGTACCTTGTTAAGGTGTAATCATCGCTTTTTAAAACTAAATTTAATTTTTACCTATGCCCTAATTTAATTTATATATTGATCTCAATAAAAAAATCTTAATTTTTGATATTATTGAATATTTGTTTTTAAATTTACAAACATAACCGAAACCGTAACTGAAACCGAGATTCGTTTCGGTTTGATACCCTGCTTTTTTTTAACTTTAATTAAATTTAAATTTTAAAGTACATTTTAATTTTTATTCTACCTTTAAATCAAAAAAAAAAGTTGTTCTCTTAATACCATTATAGCTATAATTTTTCTTAAATATATCTTCCCTTTAATAGAAAGGTAGTTTTTAATTTTTCTGGAAAAAAATGTATTATTGAGTAAACAAACTAAATATGTATTCTGTAAACAATTTAGAAATTTTAAGTCTACAGAATTTTTCTTTAATAAACTGGTTATAAATAAAAACTATTTTAATATTTGCTGAATGCAAAGAAACTAAAAAAATTAATGATGGAACTTAAATTTTAAAATTAAACGAAAAGTATTTCAAAGTCGTCTTGGAAAAACAACTGAACACAAATAAATTGAATTTGTTGGAAAACGTTTTAATCAATTTTGTTTTGACAATCAGCTTACAATCAGCGCATTTAATAAATATGGTTTATATAAAGTACAATAAATAGTTATTTAGTAGCAATTATATGATTGATGGTTGTTGTTGTTGTTGAATTTTAAATGTTTCGCTTGATACGTATTTAAAATTACAAATGACAAAATGCACAAATGTGTGGGGAGGAAGTTGGGACATGAATTTCATGAGATGGCGCTTGTTACTGGCGTGTGAGTGGGCGTGGCATGGACATGGACATGCCTCTAATCCGTCTTCGAATCAATAATATCAGGCACATTCGTTTCGTTCACAGCAGTCGAGGACGAGGCATCGACAAGAGTCTCCGCTGACTCTGAAGCGGCAGGATTATCCAGCTCATTGCAGGCATCATCAGGAGTTGCCTCCAACTGCTCCACTTGGTTGACTGCCTCCGGTTCATCGACTTCAGTTTCTGCCTGATTAGCATCGCCTTCGACTTCGACTTGAGCTTGTGTGGATGCCGAAGCAGCAGCTGCAGCGGCCGCCGCCTTTGCCTTTGATTTGGCCGCCTTCTTTTTGTTGTTCTTCTTGGCATTGTTGGCCCTTTGCTGCTCCTCGGCCTGCTTGCATTTCTCGGCCTCGGCGGCGGCAATTTTGGCATCGTTGGTGGTCAGCAGCTTCATTTGGTTCTGCAGATTGGCCAGTGTTTGCTTCAACTCCGCACAGTTGCGCGTCATCAGCTCCATTTTGGCATTGTCCGAATTCACGGGCGCAATCTTGATGGGCGTTGGCTCCGGCGGCAGTTGCGGCATTGGGGGAATCTCAATGTTCTGCTCTCGCAGCGTCTGATGCAATGTGGTGCGCTCCAGCTGCAGAGCACGCAACAGTTTCTGCAGCTGTTCCACCTGCTTCTGCAGACGTTCCGAGAGCTGATCACGCTGCTGTTTCTCCGTGGCCAGTTCAATGACCATGGCATTGGCCTTCTCGTACTTCTGGCGCCAGCCGAGGGCTTCCTTCTCAATCTTCTTGGTGTGCTTGGACATCTTCTCCAGCTCGACCTTGTAGCTGCCAAAGACTTCGTTGGACTTCTGCAGCGATTGCTGAAAGTCGTCGTATTTGGCCGTGTAAATGTTCAGCTGCTCCTTCAGCTGTTGCTCCCGCTCCGTTAGCTCCTTGATGGCACGCTGCGCCTGCAGCAGCTTCTCCAGTCCAATTTGGTTTTCCCTTTAGAAGATAACAAATAGTTACTGCGTATTTAGTAGGAGCACGAATTGACACTCACTTGGTGAGTATCTCCTTCTCCATGGTGGCCTCCACCTGGGCCTTGTTGAGCTTCGCCTGATGCAGCTGCGACTCCAGCTGCACCTGCTCATTGAGCTTCTCCAGGTGCTGCTCGCGCGCCTGATACTGTTCCGCCAGTAGTTTTAACCTAAAAATACAGAAATAATACAAATATATATATATATATATACGGCATGCAGCGTCGGAATCTATAAATAGAACAGGGCACGCCGGTGTTCGTCTGTTTGATGCTCTTACTTCTTGGTCATTTCGATGTTGTAATCACGCAGCTTGATGTTCTCCTCGTTGTTCTTCGTCAGCGACTTTTGCACCTCGGTCAGCGAGCTCTGGAACTTGACCTGGCTCTCCTTGCGGCGCTCCTCCTCCACCTTGATCTGCAGCATGCTCTCGTTCTTCACCGACTTGAGGATGCGCTGCTGCTCGCGACACACCTCCTGCAGCTTGTCCCGCATGAGGACGCTCTTGTTCAGCTCCCGCTGCATCTGCTCCCTCTCCCGCTGCTGGCTCTCCATGTGGCGCTGCAGTGCCCGCATTTCGCTGGTCAGCCGGCTCACGTTCTTCTCGCTCTCCACATGCCGCTGCAGCAGCGCCTTCAGTTTGTCCTCATTGGTGCCGAATTCGTCCAATGATTTGAGCACCTGGTAACGGGAATATTACTTTTATAACTTATTTCTATTATTATTTCGATAACTTACCACATCCTCGACTTTTTGATCGCGCTGCTTCTCTTCGCGCGCTACTCGTTTGCCTTTGCTTAACTTTTCCATGCTTCGATCGTCTCTATTTTTGTGAATAAACTAATTCGTACAATTTTTACTATATATGTTTTTGGCATCCAAATAACACACACATTGCTGCATTATTGGGATTATATCGAGGAATTATCGATATTATCGATAAGGCTGTTGGAATGGGGAATATCGATCAGATTTTGAGCTTATCGATATTTTTGGTATCGGTCATTCCAGCTCTGCAAGTATTGGCGCGTGTTCTTAATGTGAGTAACATTTTTTTAATTTCCGCCTAAAAGCCTAGGTCTAGTCGATTATATTTTTTTAAATTTTGTTAGGTCCTTATTGGTGTTGCCGGCGGAAATTTAAGGCTTAATTCTTGAAAAATTTCTATTTTTTTATATTTTAAGGTGGCTCATATAATTGAAAACGCTCAAAATCAATAGTCCAAGTCAAAATATCGCTAATATCGATATAATCCCAACACTACATTGCTGTAAACAGTGTACAGCGGTAAATCGTTAACAGTTTTCTGCAATGTTCTTAACGGCAGTGCAACTTTAACCTGTTTAATGATTAATTAAAAAGTAAACCTTTTGAGATGAAATCAATGCGATTTGTTGTAAATTAAGATTTAGAAACACAATGCAGTTGAAGCCGTTGACTTTTAAAACTCAATTAACTTAATAATAACAGCTGTTAATTGTGTCCAAAATACTGTCTAGCAGTTGATAACAGACACTAGTTTAACAGCTCACAGCTGTTTTTTGTATTATCCACTACTAAGTTTTAACAAAGGAATACAGTCACTTTACACAATAGAACTTTAATTGTTGCTTCAATTGTTAAGCTTACTGTAAAAAAAACATGGAAGCTTTAATGCGCCGATAATCTTTAACTTCTATCGAACACTTTGTGGTGGTCGTGCGATAGACTACCAAGATAAATACCCTGGGCGCCAACATTATGAAATGTAACAGTAGAGACTTTACCTTTTCTGTTAAGTTCATGTTAGTTGATAGTCGATAGGCTATCGATAAGTATGTTGTCATGACAACTCTAATATTCATTCGATATAATCGATTTGCAGGCGTATTGTGTATGTATGCGTGTGTGTGACTTCGTCATATGACATTTTTCACGTCGTTTGTGTTAAGTCCGTCGTCGTCGTAGTCGTCACTTGCTTTTTTCAACTTGCATTGATACCACGGCCGAAGCGAGCAAAAAACACATTTAAATTAAATATACTTCAAAATGGCCAGCCAGACGCAGGGAATCCAGCAATTGCTTGCTGCTGAAAAGAAAGCAGCTGAAAAGGTTGCCGAGGCCAGAAAACGTAAGCAAAAGCAACAAATTCCAATTCCCAGTTCCAATTGGAATTGCAGCTACATTAACTTACGTTTTTTTCACTATCGACGTTACGCGCGTCGAGCAGTCACATGATGCTATGCGTGTGTGTGTGTGTGTGGGCTCAAGTAAATATTGATAAAATGGAAAATCTGTTGTGTCTTTTATTGCAGGCAAGGCAAGGAGATTGAAGCAAGCCAAGGATGAGGCCACCGAGGAGATTGAGAAGTTCCGTCAGGAGCGTGAGCGCGCCTTCAAAGAGTTCGAGGCCAAGGTTGGTTTGCCTATCTAAGAGTTACAAGTTGAATTCAAGTGACTTACGATGCACTTTTCTCTCTCCTTCCCCTTTTCATCCTCTTACTGTTAACTTAACAGCACATGGGCAGCCGCGAAGGAGTCGCTGCGAAAATCGATGCTGATACTCGCGTGAAGCTGTCCGACATGGACGCCGCGATCCGGACACGCAAGGAACCCGTCATCCAGGAGATCTTGCAATTCGTGTACAACATCTCGCCCGAGGTCCACAAGAACTACAACAGGAAGTAAAGTGCTCCCTTTGCTGTTGTCGTTGTTGTTGTTGGGGGCGGTGTTGCCACATCCAATAAATACACACATACATATATGCTCGTTTCTATAGTAAATTCGATGTCAAATGCATAATTTAGCCCCTTAATAATAGTGCATACTATATTAAACACAGCTGTATTATTATTCCATACATATTAAAAATTTGTTGTTTCACCAAAAAGTGAGAAAATCCACAAATTTTTGTGTTCTCGTTAATTGTAAACTTGTGTGTATTATTTTTTGTTTATGTTTTATTCCGTTTAAATACAAGTTGTTATTTTTCTTGAAAATGTGTTTTTACTTCAATGCAAATAAATTGAGGACTGTGAGTTCTGGAACTGTATGTAATGTATGTATGTAAATTCAACGGTTTACATCAGCATATGTAGCAGGGTATGTACATATTTACATACATATGTATGTACGACGAATTCATAAAATAAAGATTGTAGAGCTGCCAGATCTGGGAAAAAGGTAAGACCTGTTAACTTGACAACAGCTGTTTAAAATAAGAGCGGCAGCAGGTGCTGCCAGACTATTTAGTTCAATTAATGGCTGCCAAAAAAAGAGACGAACATTTTTTTGCGCAGTTCAGCACTAGCTATTTCCAAAGTATTTCACATTATCATATTAATCCAGTAATTATGTAATTGAATTAAAATAATTATGTACTTCAACCTAAAAAACTATACAAAATAACTGATTCTGAACCTATAAAATAAAGAGCAAATTCATAAAAAATGTCATTGCGACTACAGGAAAGAAAAGATCTAGTTTTGGCGCAAAAGCGCCAAATGTGGCAGCCGTGGCTCAATCTATGGTATTTCTGCACTCCGGTAACACTGCAACTGTTAGTGTTTATTTTCGTTTCGCTCGAAGTTGTCGTCGGTGATTGCCGCGGACTTTGGTGCCGTTATTTTGAGCGCAGCGCAATCATTGCAATGCAATCAATTGTGTAATATATAAAATAAAAAGTGCAATGTGTAATAACCAATAATTATATGCAGTTATTTATAATGTTATCCGCTTCAAATTCAAGTTGATCTCACGCAGATTTATTTTGGCCAACGCGACCCAAAAATTCTGCGATTCTCACGCACACACACACACACGCGCACATGTACACGCACACAAATGCCAGGAAAGAAAGTAAACAAGTTGGACGAGAAATTAGCACAAGTATAAAGCAATATGCTAAATTTAGCTAATGCCAATGGCGATGCCGAAACCGATGAGCTGGAAACACCTCGACCTTCGTCGCCGCAGCCGCCCGCGCAGCCGGCAAACGAATCCTCGCAGCTGCTGGCGACGGCGGCAGCTGTTAAAGTGGAACCTCCGTACACGGCCCCATTGGCGCCCTTTGACATGGAGCTGGTGAAGCGAGTTGGCCTGAAAGGCAAACTCGTGGCCAGCGACAGCGTATGGGGAGAGGGCCCAAAGCGGAACCATCCGGATGTGGATGCGACAACGCGTTTCATGAATCTCGAGCGAGGCGACGATGCCGACGATACAAAAGCCAGAATGTCATCGAGTGAATCACTGAGTTTGCACGAGAAGCGCGCCAAATTTGCGGAGAGGTGAGAGACGTGATAGACTATGAAAGCCCCATTGAGAGGAAATGAACATTAGCTTAATTATTTTCGCTTTATCTTTTGTTGTGCTGTCATTGTGTGTATTACAGGGTGACTTTTTAGGTAGTTTGAACATAATGTTATTAACATTGTTCGACGCAGCATCAAATAGTTAACATTAACATTATCTACTTATGTATGTACGCACATTAATAATATGTTTAGGCAAAAACACGATTTCTTTGATTTGAAAACAAAAGATCTTTTTAATAAGATTAATATTCATGTTAAAAATAAAAATCATTATTATATTATTAATATATTGCTTGAGTAAACCAAAACTAACCGTTAAACTTGAATCGGTTTCTAAATGGTTATTGCAGTTTGAATACTTTCGGTTTTTTGATTTCTTTACAATACAAAAATATAGTTATGGCTACCAACTTTAGTAGGGCCATATCTGAAAAAGGTTACGGTTACCGTTACGGCTTAAATCTCTGGCTTAAGCCATTTTCTATAACTAATTTTTAATAGGCACCCTGTAAATTCTCTTTCTACATTATGATTCTTCTTTCGCAAGAGTTTAAAAAGTGGTTCATTTTGAAAAGTGTGAATTGATGTTTGTTTATGATAAAAAAAAGTTATATAAAGGCGGTAAAAGTTAATAACTTTTGGGTGTTCACATGCCAACAAATATACACTTACACCCTGTATGTGTTTTTTTTTTATCAATGGAACTGGTGTTTTACTATGTACTGCCCTTTGGAGCTTTGTAATAATCATGCATAATTCATATGCTTGCAAACAGAACAACTACTGTAATAATCAAACACGACAGTTTTCCGATAATTGTAATTACTTATTGGAAACTTGAAAACGTCAGACAAAATAACCCAATTGAATACCTTATACAATCACACCAGCACACATACAGTGAGATACCTAAGCACTTGCCCAGTGATCTGTTAAGCTCAACAAGTGTGCTCTCGCTCTCGCTCTCCCGTCCTCTCATTTGTAATCTCTCTCATCGCTGCCATGCGACGCAGACGCCAATAACAGCTGACTTGCCGCCGTGAGCTGCTGTTGACTGTTGAGCATGTGAGCATGTGTGCGAGTGGTTGGGGGGATTTCTGACAAGACAACCCGGTAAACGCTCTCCCGCTCAGCTGTTTGCCTCTTGCTTTGTTGTTTCCTTTGTCAGTTTGTTGTCGTTGCTGCTGCGCGTTGGACGTTCATTTAATTCGCTTTGCACCTCTCGCAAGTGTTTAATTTATTAATAATTCGCGTTTACAGCGCACGAAAGTCATTACAATTTTTATTGTAATCTACAAGTTTACTAGGTTAATGTCAATTCCCTATTAGGTAGGTTAATAAAAGGGTAAAGGAAACGGAAATGCCCATTGAATAACTGGAATACAAGTTTATTTCCTTTATCTTGCTTTGGTTATCAGTTTATGTGATTGTTCGTGTATTAATCATCATTTCGGGGACAAGAGACAAAGATCTTTCTCTGTTTCTTTCGCATCTTTCTTTTACGCTGATTTTCGGAGTAATGCGTGGGTTTTGTTTATGTTGTGTGTCACCAATTCTCAAAATTTCGTCAAGAACTTTTATTCGCAATATCATAAGCAATAAACACAACAAATTATATAAGCAATATCTTAAAATGCCGTGCAAATTTTCACCTCTTTCTCTCGATTTGTTCAACGCGCGCGAAATCTTTAATAAATTCATTTGCTTTTGGCCTTGATTAAAAAAAAAGCTGCCAAAAATGAAAACGTGGGCTTTTTTTTGGTAGTCATACAATGAAAAAAAAACACTCAAACATGTCTAAACAGATTGTTTGTAAATGTGAATAATTTTTTTAAGCTTCAAGTTAATTACTTTGTGGTGGAAGGCCAGTTGAGTGGCTTTGTGAGGCTTAGAGGCCTATAAATTATAAATATATAGAAGTATACAAATATATGGCACGAATGATAAGCAGAAAGGGAACACAAAAACAAAATGAGCCGAGTTAAAAATTCGTGAATAAACTAGGTATAGTATTTGAAGTAAAGAAAAGCTTTACAATCTAAATATTTCGGATGCTCGTAGAATTCTTTAATTGCATTGAAATTGTGAGCTGAAGATGCGGACGTTTTTTTTAAATGAAATTACTACAATTACAGGGTTGCCCATATTCGACGGACCCATGTTTTTCTTAAAAAAATCAAAGAAAAAAATAAAAATTTGGCGGTTGGCAATCTTAAACATTTAATTTGTTCCAAGTAGATTTGTTTACATCAATTTTTGAATATGATATCTCTCAAATCGCCGCCTCTGGCGTTGATGGCGTATTAACCCATTAGGTACCCTTCGAAAATTTCGAACTTATGTAAAACCTACTTTCAAAACTTTTTTCCTCGATTTTTCACCAAAAATATTTTGATGCAAAAAAATTCTTGGAACAATTCTAAGAGTAAGTGCAAAAAAAAAATTTCAAAAATATTTTTGCTAGTATTTTTTAAAATGTTTTGAAAGTCCTAAAAATTACAATTTTTACCCATTTTTCCTCATTTTCATGCAAAAAATGCCTTTTTTGCAGTTTTCAAAAAATTCTAAAAAATACTAGCAAAAATATTTTTGAAATTTTTTTGATTGATTGATTTTTTTGAAAAAAAAACATGGGTCCGTCGAATATGGGCAACCCTGTAGATTCATGCTTAGTAATCGACGGAAGTAGACATTTCCTCATTAGTTTATCTACAAGAATGGGATATAAAATCTTTTTAAAAGAAATAATCGTCTAGCTAGGTTTAAAGACTGTGCTATATGTTAGAACTATAGCTTGAATCCAATATAACTGATAACATTGAAGTATAAGTTCATTTTGATTGAATTAACATGCATATTATGTACTTTAATAAGTGATTACGACTTTGATTCTTGACTTTTTCTTCTAAGAATAATGCTATAAAATGTACGCATATGTAATCAAATTTATGTCTATTCGTTTGATTCAAAGCGATGCTAAATAGAAGCACCTAGATCCGATTTGGTTGGCTACGTTTCTATTTTACAAACATAAAATCTTACATGATTAATGTGAACCAAAATCACCATGAACTTGTTTAGAAACTAAACCAAAAATGTGTCTGCTTTCATCTCTGATTTCCTTAAACATTTAAGTTTTCTTTGATATCAATAAGTAAACATTATTTTAAGAGTTCTTTTTTTTACAGTTAAGTAAATAATAAACTGAGAGATCTCTTTGAAATTGGCATTTAATTTTATTCATACTTCATCAATATATCATTCAGTTGCAAAAACTTTCATTCAGATTTATTGTGATAAGAACTTATTTAGTTCTCAATTATACAACTTACTCATTGAATTGTTTATTGCACAAAGTAATGCATAATTTGATGCTTGAATGATTCATCAAATACATTCATTAGCTATTGAAACTGAATCATGTGTCTTGGTTTTTCTATAGAAACGTGGTTCACAGACAAATATTAAGTATATTATATATTCAATATACAGATTTCGTATATATATACTAATATATTAAATGTGCAAACATTTAACCCATTAGCAAGTGTTTTACGGATCGCTGTTAGCTTTATTCCATTCAACTCAATATAGTGAGAACTCGAGTATATTTTCCTCTAGTTTATTTTCAGTTGCATTTTCACAGTTTGCTGCATAATCAACAATACAGAATAATGATAATGTTTGACTCGAATAATTTGATATCTTGTTCACGTATTCAAATTTCTTATTAATTTCCTATAATTCTATGAAGAATTCAACCCATAAAAATAGTTTCTAAATATTTTAGTATAGGGTTATTAGCATGGATTAAAACGGAAACCATTACCGTAATGGTTAACCGATATTAACTGTTTGAAATTAATAACCGTCATTGCAATCGTAACCGAAACAAATCTTTTTTCTTATAACGAACCCCAAAAACCGAAATTATTCCAACCGAAATAACGGTTTAAAAACCGGTATGCATAAAGGGTTAATTTCGGTTCGGTCAAGCATAAAATTAAATTATGTTATTAGGGTGTAATCCTGGTTTTCAAAAGATAATTTGATTTGAATTTCTATTTTGTATATTGACCTCGACAAAAAAACCTTAATTTTTAAAATTTTTGAATATTTGTTTTTAAATTTGCATTAATTTAACATTTTAAATAAATATTTTTTTGAACCGAAATCTTACCGGTATTTCGAAACCAAAACATACAAAAGCCCGGTAACCGTTACGTAACCGTTATACGAAAGCTTTTTAAAACCGATAACTGAATAAATAAATGCGAACATAACCGAAACCGTAACTGAAACCGAAATTCGTTTCGGCTTTAATCCCTGGTTTAAATCATATGCAATATATTAAATACTTTCTAAATACTGTAGTATATAGTTTTTAGTAATATGTAGCTTAAATTCAATCACCATATGTTTCCTAAACATTTTCTGGAGCTTATTATGCGTCCCCATTAAATGTTAAGAGCTCTCATTTATAATTGACCCAAATAGCTGGGAAGTGTAAGGTCATTAGTATAAGTTATGGGCAGGTCAGGCCATTGGCCACAGTGTATCCCCGTGGTATTAAAAGTTGCTGTCAGGACCCCAGGGAGTCATAACTTGGGTTGGGTTGGGCTCCTTCTGCTTAATGAAATCAGGCACGAGCTCGTTTCCGACTGTTACGCTTCAGCAACTTGTTGAATAATCTATAAATAATCTATAAATGTTGTAAATGTTGTTTCTTTTGATTTTTGCAGTAGCTCCAGCACCTTACCACTGCCAGAGATTGGCGGTCAGTTGGCCAACGGCAAGTCCAATCATTCAACACCCTTACTGCCAATGACTGAACCCGGCTACGATGAGCGCGAATGCAGCTGTCCACGCGAATTCTATCAACGAGCTGAGCTCAATACCTCCCTCTTCTTTGAGGATTGCACACGTTCCATTGACTTTGTCCTTGCCTACAAGATCAATGTACACGAGCCCATGGAGGAGGAAAATGCGGAAAAACGTCGTGTATTCCAAGGGAATCTAATACACCAAGGACTCGAGTTGGAATTCAGTCAAAAGGAGCAAATCTACTTTGTCAAGGTAAGCAATAACTATGTATTTGAAGATTGAAAACTAATATATTCTTTATGGATTTCAGATACATGCTCCTCTGGAGGTTCTGCGTCGCTATGCGGAGATACTCAAGCTACGTATGCCCATGAAGGAGGTGTGTTTCCATTTGTTTCTATTGATTTTAACAGTGAATGAACTTGGCAACAAATTTGTTTGATCAATTATTGATAATATTTTTGTATTTTGTGCCCATGTTTTATGTTATTTTTAGTCCCATTGTAATATGCGCGTTTATGAAAGATCAAATCGTCTACACAATGCGGCGCATTATTTATCCAAGAAGGTCTGCCAAAGTGTCCAGGTCTTAACTATATTTATTAACAACAATTAACAATTGTTGCAGAAACTTACGCTGCGATCTATGAGTACTCGTATTTGTTTATGTCTCTCTATTGCCTAACTTCAAATCAGCTTCAGCTATAAGTTTGTATCTGTCAATCAACAGAAAGCTCATTTCAAATTAAACATATCCTATATTTATGTATATATCCCGCTTTAAATATGTTGTGAAGTCTTTTATTTTGTATCCTTTGTTGTAGTATATTTAGCAGTTACTTAATCTAACTATTTGGGCTGTTCCAAGCTGCATTTCCGTTTATATTTCGTTTTTATTGTGATGTTCCCAAATACTTAATGAACTAATCTTTAACCTATCTTTAGCTTATACCATATTCACTTGTTAATCATTTCATTTATCATTTCAGATACCTGGTCTATCTGCGGTTAATCGTTCCACAAAAAGTGTTTATTCTAGTCTCAAAACTGTCTGCCAATTCTTTCTGCGTAACATCTATGTGGACGAACGTTACTTTCCAAAGCGCGCGCATCGTTTTACGGCCATCTACAGTCGCGATAAGGAGTATCTGTAAGTCGATTAAATATATAAGTATCTTAAATAAAATACACTCTCATCCAGTCCACTCTTATCTTTAGCTTTGATATACGCCAGGATTGTTTCTTTACAACAGCCGTGAGATCGCGTATTGTGGAATTCATTTTGGATCGTCAACGTTTTCCGGCCAAGCGTCACAATGACATGGCTTTTGGCATTGAGCGTCTGGTGGCCGAGGGCGTTTACTGTGCCGCCTATCCTCTACATGATGTAAATATACTTTTAGCAACTTATTTAATTATACCCGCTCGGGAATATTGTATTTGTTGAAGTGTATGTAACACGGAGAAGGAAGCATCTTCGACCCTATAAAGTAAATGTATTCTTGATCAGCATCAACAGCCGAGTCGATATAGTCGTGTCCGTCTGTCTGTCCCCCCGTCCGAATAAGCCACCTTATGCACAATTTTTGAAATATCACGTATATTCTCGAAATTAACGTTAACTTATAATATTAGCTATCATCCAGCTAAATCCCAGCAAGATCGGACAAATAGAAAGGTGGGAATGTCTGATTTAAGTTTCTAATGCATGCAAGTGCCTAAAAGTATGCAATATTTTTTTTAAATATAATATTGAAATAGGTAACTGGTATCCCATACTCTTAACTCGTTTATAACCTTTCCCTCTTGTTGCAATTGTAATTAATGGCATTCTCATATATATTTTTTAGGGAGAGATTAATGAAGTGGGCACCATGCGTGAATTGCTCTACACAAACTGGGCATCGGTTAAGAAATGGTATCGCTATCAGCCACTCGACGATATCAAGGAGTACTTTGGCGTCAAAATTGGTAAGAAGTCATTGCATCAAATAATTAATTCATTGATTAATTAATTATTCTTTTATTAGGTCTCTACTTTGCCTGGTTAGGTTTCTATACGTACATGCTGCTGCTGGCCTCCATTGTGGGCGTCATTTGTTTCCTTTACTCCTGGATCTCACTCAAGAACTATGTGCCTGTGTAATTTGCTATTAATTCACTTAATCTAATACAAAACTAATGTAGATATCTCTTCGTTTCAGTCAAGATATCTGTCTGCGCTCAAATGAAAACTTTACAATGTGTCCGCTCTGCGATTGGTGTGAATTCTGGAATCTGAAGGAGACCTGCAATTATGCCAAGATCACGTATCTTATTGACAACCCCAGTACGATATTCTTTGCCGTCTTTATGTCCTTTTGGGCAACGCTCTTTTTGGAGCTGTGGAAACGCTATTCAGCGGAGATAACACATCGCTGGGACTTAACGGGATTCGATGTGCACGAGGAGCATCCACGGCCACAATACTTGGCCCGTCTGGAGCACATTGAGCCCACGCGCACTGACTATGTTACCAATATGAGAGAGCCGACGGTGCCATTTTGGCGCATGAAATTGCCAGCGACAGTTTTTAGCTTCTCCATGGTGGTACTACTAATAGCCCTGGCTTTTGTGGCACTCGTTGCGGTGGTTGTCCATCGCATGTCCATGCTGGCAATTCTGAAAGTGGACGGCAGTGGGATGACCACCTCGAAGGCGATTGTCTTGGCCGCTGCTTCAGCGGCATTTGTTAATCTCTGTTTGCTTTATATACTGAACTATGTAAGTAACAAGATAATGTATCTATGTAGCTTTTAATCATTTTATATAAATTGCAGCTGTATAATCATCTGGCTGAGTATCTCACCGAGCTGGAAATGTGGCGCACTCAAACTCAATTCGATGATTCACTGACTCTTAAGATATACCTACTGCAATTTGTGAACTATTATGCTTCTATATTTTATATTGCGTTCTTCAAAGGCAAATTCGTTGGTCATCCGGGAGACTATATAACTGTATTTCGATATCGCCAAGAGGAGGTCAGTTTGCCATTAATTTATCTATAAAAATTAACTTAAATAACTTTAAACCTTAAATAATTACAGTGTTCATCTGGCGGCTGTTTGACAGAGCTTTGTATACAGCTGGCGATTATAATGATTGGCAAGCAGGCTTTTAATACCATTTTGGAGGTTTACTTGCCCATGTTTTGGCGCAAAGTGTTGGCCATTCAGGTGGGCCTCTCACGACTCTTCAGCAACTCGGTGAAGCCGGACAAGACGAAAGATGAACGCTGGATGCGTGACTTAAAGCTACTTGATTGGGGTCCACGCAGTTTGTTTCCCGAGTATTTGGAAATGGTTTTACAATATGGATTTGCAACCATATTTGTGGCTGCCTTTCCGCTGGCTCCGTTCTTTGCTTTACTTAATAATATACTTGAAATGCGGCTGGATGCCAAGAAACTGTTGACACACCACAAGAGGCCCGTCTCGCAGCGTGTCAGGGACATTGGAGTCTGGTATCGCATACTCGATTGCATTGGCAAGCTGAGTGTCATTACGAATGTAAGCTCAATTAATATATGTTAAGTAAATGTATATTAATTGCCTTAACTACTTTATTTAGGGCTTCATTATTGCCTTTACCTCGGACATGATACCACGCTTGTACTATCGCTGGAGTAAGTCTAAGGATGGTACTCTAAATGGCTACTTGGACTTTACCTTATCCGAGTTTAGAATCGCGGACTCAGATAAGCTTAAAAGCCTCGCTGGCGATTATTCAAACATTACCACGTGCAAGTAAATAACTGGAATAAAGTTATTATAATTATTTTATGGTCAATACATAACGCTATTCATTATTTCTAGATACACGGACTTTCGCGAGCCTCCAACTTCAGCGGATCATTACAAATTGTCGAGCACATTTTATATAATTCTTGCTTGTCGCTTGGGCTTTGTTGTAGTTTTTGAAGTAAGTTGTGAGAGTTGTTTCGTTTTATTTTTGTTTTCATTACATAAATGCTTGTACAGTGATTAAGAAAATAGTACCTTCAGCAAGTCCAACTAAATAAGTTTGCTTTCTGTAGAATTCCAATTCCAATTAATTGCTAGTCTAGTTGAAAACACTTTAAACCTTGATATGCTGAAACATACCCGAGGTTTCCACAATGCTCTCCTGCAGCACACGATTTTCGTTTGTTGAGGTCTTCAGCATGCGATAAAGCGCATAAATTCCATAGGCAAAGAGCGCATTTAGTACTGGGAAGAGAATAGATTTAATTGTAAATATATTGTTATAGATTTCCCATGAGGATAACGACAAAATTTACTAAAAATACCAAAGTGAGGGAAAATAAATTAGAAAAATTTGTAATTATGTTATAAATATCAGGAATAATGTTATAAAGAAATGAAAGTTTATATAAATTCCATAGGCAAATAGCGCATTTAGTACTAGGAAGAAAATAACTATATTTAATTGTAAATAAATTGTTATAGATTTATTATGAGAACAACGACATAATTAACTTTAAATACCAAAGTGAGGGAAAATAAATTAGAAAAAATTATTTAAAATCAAATTGGATATGTAAAAATTAGGAAAATCTCTTTTGGTTTATTCCATACCTGTTAAATTTCGATTAGAATTACTAAACAATTAGATTATTTTTGGAAATAATCGTAGTGACTATATAATTAACTGTTGAAAAATTTGTGATTATATAATGATTACGATTAAAAAAAATCAGAAATCTTAAATTATTTCAATTATTCAAAAATAATCAGAGAAAATCAAAAATAATCTTTCTGATTATTTCTGATTATTTTTTAATTTTTCTGAAAATAATCTTTCTGATTATTTCTGATTATTTTTGATTTTTTCAGATTATTTTTAAATAATTTTAGATCATTTTTGATTTTTTGTAATCGTAATCATTACATAATTGGGCAAAACCGAAAATAATCGTAGTTTAATCATTAGTTCGACTTTTAAACAAAAATTATCTAATTACTAATGATTATGATTACTAATCATTATGTAACAGGTATGGTTTATTCAAGTATATTTAGAATTTTTATGAGTTTATTACCCAAGCTAATACCTACCTATAAATACACCAAAGAGCACACTACGCGCTATGCGTCGATCGATGGAGGCATCCACTTCGTCAATCTTTAGTTCCAGGCAAACAAATATGGCCACCTCAATGACCATCGATGCACACGCATTGATCAACCAGGGGGCAATGCAAATCAGTCGTCGCTTTATTTATAGTAAACATAGATTAACTAAATCTTATTAAATATATATAAATGCCTAGACTTACCTGTTTAATGCCATCGACTAGAATGCAAGCCACAATTAGATTTATCAATGCCTTGACCCAAACGGTAACAGTTAGTATCATATAGAAAGCCTGGGAGAATTCATGGACCAGCACATAGTCCACTAAAGTATTACTCAAGTTAGTCAAGTATAAATTGTTGTGCTTTAAATTCAGTTACCCAGTGTGGCAACAAATGTGCCAAAAGGACTCATAATCTGCACATCAGCCTGTTGCCATTGTGTCAAGTCCATGAAGTCATAGTACAAGTGATAGCTGGACAGGCTCAGGATGCAGACTGCAGTTAAGGCATCCAGACAGGCTATGCTTAGGCCAACAGCGCACAGATTCAAACAGGCAAAGCGTTTCATATTTAGTTTCTTTTTAATTTATTTTATTTTTAGTAAATTATCCTTTTTTAAAAATAATATTTTTTGAACGCGTGCGTTCGTCTCGAAGTATTTGCTGATACTGAATCAAATTCATTGCACCGCTGACAAAACTAGGTCCCATTTTCATTTAGTTGTCATTTTCCTGCATTTAAACAGTTCTTAGCTTAGAAAGAAAAGCCAACAATGTGTCGCACATGAACTAGATCCATTCCATGGGCTTCATCTGGTTAATTTTCAGCTTGGCTTGTACTTTGGGATGTTTGCCAAGCTATCTACCTCATTTTTTGGTCATTTATCTTGGCTAAGCACTTTGTGACCAATGACCAATTGATTCAACACTTTCAATTCGCTGGCAGACAATGCATTTTTAAGGTTTTACTCTGAACTAATAACCCCAATTGAAGCTAAAGTCTGATGAAATGAGGTCTAGCAATTAGTTGGTTGAAGGTTGTTTTAAACAGATTTTCTGTCAACTTTTGCAGAACTTTGTGGCGCTTGTGATGATACTGGTGCGTTGGTGTATTCCCGACATGAGTGTGGAGCTGCGAGATCAAATCAGACGCGAGGTCTACATAACCAATGAGATAATCATTGATCAAGAGGCGCAACGTGCCCGATTTGGTAAGTTAATCATATATTTAAATTTATATCTTAAATATTAATATTAAATGGTTTATTTCAGAGCGTGCTAAGCGTAATTCAGTTATGCGCGATCCCAGTGAACAGGAGGTGGATGCTGCCTCCGTGGATGAACCGAATGCAAAGTTCATAAAGATTGAAAAACTACTTAATCCGCATCTATCTGAAATCGAAATGGACTCAATAATACATGCCGAAAATCCGAATGTAGGCATCTCAGGTGCAGACTGTTGAAAAAAACTCATAAACTCAGTTAATGACCGCATATAAAATGCTTATTTAGTTGAATCTTTAGCTTAAGTTACATGTGTTTATTTATATCAGTTCCTTTCACTCACTTAATTAGTTTGTATCTCAAATAAGATGTGCAATTGTTTGCCAAATGGTTTTTAAGCTTTACTCACTAAACAAACGCCTCATTTTTGTTATAAACAAATGTGAATGTGATATAAATTCACTACGAAAAGAACTCAAACGTAAATGTAATAGATCACAATTATTAGTGCCAAATAATGATAAACAAGCACAAAAGAAATAATAATTAATTATTTAATAATGTTTTATAACATGCAAATGAACAATCAAGCAGCTCGTAATTTGGAATGAATTCATTTTGTTTGTGTTATTATAATTTAATAATATTTACTGCTTTTATTGCAGTGCAATTAGTCAAGAGTTTGCATGGAAATTGTAATTTATAATCTTATCTACTATATTGAAACTCAGGCTCTCTCGAAACACTCATTGAACCTACGATGAATAAATGTGAATCTATTTTATATAAAGTTATAAAAATATATCCACATATATGTGAATATATCTAAGATAAGTAAATTATCTGGACATTAAATGTATTTATTGAATATAATCAATTGATTATAAAGATATTAACATTGTAAATTGAAATGAATCTTCTATTTAATGTTAATACTTCTATATAAAGTAAAAACAGTTTTGTGTATTGAACTTAAACTTGTTTTCTATTGTTATGGAATTACTTTAAATACTGAAATGGTAATTTGTTTATTATATTTTATTACAACTGAATTATATTATAATTGAAGGATACAAACTCTTTTAACTGAGTTAATTCGATTATTATATTCTATAAAAGTTAAAAAATATTTTGAATGCTATGTTATGTACTTGACATTACTGTAAATTAAATCCTTAATGGATTGAAATGTTCTAGCATTTAAACTTTTATATGTACGTATATTGTCTTAAAATTCGGTCATTTCTGAAGAGTGTGTAGCGCTTTCATTAACCCTGAAGCGGTCGTGTTTGCTTCCCCATGGCGCAACAAGCATGCAGTTGTTGGCCCACTTCATAAATAACCAAGTGCCCACACACACACATACGCATACTCACACAAATTGATGAGAGCTTGTTGCTATACGCGTGGAAGTGTCAAATGTGTTTTTAGCCAAGTGTGGGAATGGGATGGCCTGCAGATAAATCGAGTGTAGTATTATCTAGTATACATTTGTATATATTATAGGGTATAAGCATGTGCTGCTCTCATTTGTTGCGCATGTGCCAAAAACAATGACGTCACAGATGAAAAGCGTGCGCGTTGGAAGCATTGCGAGTATTGCAGCTGATTTCTTTGCCGCTTCATTCTGCTCAGATGCTCAAATGCTCAGATGGCAAAAATAATAATTTTCATTCGTTTGCACTGTTTTCCACCGTGTGGTGCGCTTTTAGCTGTTCGCTGTCGCACTCACTCTATCTCTCTCTTCACATGCCCTCTCTCTTTTTGGCGGCAGTTCGTGGTGTGTTTTGTGTATATTTCTTTGGTTGGGGTCGTTTTGTTGTCATTGTGACCGTTGACGCTTCAGTTTGCCTTACGGATTTCTGGTGTAAACAACAAAATCTCAAATGCCGGGTTCGATTGTGGCTAGTGGCTGCTTTAATCCCAATCCGCTGTTGTGGCCAACTTGGCCAACTTGGCTCGTGCTGCAATTGCAGCGTGCATTGCCCTAAGGCAACATCGAGGGAGGGCACAATTAACCACAGCCGGAAATCACAAGTATGTCCTAATTAAAATTTAATAATTAATGAAGCTGGCGTTTTATTTAATAATAATTGTATGTAATTGAAAATAAACCCAAGTAAATTGATTTTACTTCTACGCTCTCATTATCTTTTTACAACTGACCTTTTTGTGAATCTGCAGACTATTGATTTTAGTTGTCGGCGCCGGTTAACATTTAAGGAAGCTACCAGAGTCTCCGTGTCTGTCTGTTCCTGTCCCTGTGTCCGCCTCCCTTCCCCTCAATCTGACATTCCTGTTTGAATTTGGCGTCTTTTCAGTTGCATTGCGACGCGTTGGCGTCTCTCTTTGTTTAACAAGTTTTCCGAAATTTTCTTTGTGATCCATTTCTGTTTGTATGTGAACTTCTATATATAAGTATATATAAGTATTTTTGCATACCAATATATAACAAAGTCGCTTTGCTTTTACTTGTTGCGTATACTTAATATATCTTTGACTTACTCAATTGCGTATTCTCATAAATATTTAACGTACAAAAATCAGTTGACCTTCATTAATTATTTGTTAGCAAGCTTATAAATTTCATTTTGGGAAAAGTTTTTGCAGGAATTGTTGTTGATAAATTTATTGATTTAATAAGCGGCATTAAGTGGGTAACTGAACTTTTGCCATTAGTCATTAAGCCCTCAGGGACGTTATGATATCTGATATTAGCATAGTACGAATAATTAACAGCGTTTACACTTGACGCCATTTCAATTATTTTCCTACAATCACTCGGACTGGATGTTCTTCGCTTCGGCTTAGCCTGTACTTAACAGTGCGGGCTGTGACGTCCGTTCCATAACCTGCCTCGATTCCCTCGAGACATTCCACTCAAATTACAATGCAAGCAATGGCCCCGATTGACCGACTGACCTCCGAACTCCTCCCTCTCCATCTCCCTCCACTCAGCAGTGCTTAATAAGGGAAACCAAAGCGGAAGTTTGTTGACAGCCTGCCTTTTGTTTGCTGTTTGCTGTCAACATAATTTTGACGTGCAGTGTACCAACCTGTGAGTGATAAATAATTTTGATTTTTGACATTAAAAATATGTTGTGTACATTAAAGTTGACATTTCATTCATTATGTTATTTGAAGCATGCATGACAATTAATAAAATAAAATATATCCCAGTTGCTTATTTTTATTATTATTTATTTAATATCAATTAAATGCAGTTGACCAAACAAGTTTATAAAAATTAAAATAAAATTTAGTAATATACATACGTTATTAATTTAATATAAATTATATTTAAACTTAAACTTAAACTGAAAAAGTAAAATTAAGAATTAAAATTTAATTTGACTTGAGTTTTCGGTTATTTATTACATCTCAATTTATTCATGAACTATGAATACGATAAAACATTCATAGTTACCAATTCAAAGTTGGAGAATTTTCCTTTTGTTTTAAATTTAAAAATACCCCAAGCTTAAGCTCACTAAATTAATTATCATGCTATTATTATGTCAGTCAATAACATTTTTTAATGTATCACAATAAAGTTTTATTCCAACTCACTAATAAACATATGTAAAAAAAGGCGAAGGTATATGGATAAACAATTATAATAAAAATAATTTTTACGCATATAATTATAGATAACAGTAGAAATTTCAACATTAAGCGTATTACGTATACGCCAAGTTAGCCATCTTCAATACTTTTTCTTCTCTCAAACCCAATTTCGTATGATGTCAGTAATTTAATTTTTTTTTATCAACTGTTCAGTAAATAAATTGATTGTTAGCTCACATTAATTACCTAAATTATTATGTGCTATTCCAATTCGAATTAAATTGCAGAAATACAAACAAACAACAATAACAACAAGAAGCCAAGCAACATCAATAACAAAAGCGAACAAATAATGATAAATACATTTATGTAGCTTTTACAGCATAAAGGAAGAACTACAAATGTGCTGACTCACAAGCGGATGTTACCATACAAAAAAATGTTCTTCATATGCAATTCTCTGCCCAAAAATATATCTACATATACATATGTATTAATAATTTAGTGTGTGTATCTGTGACTGCGATTTCAATACAAAAAACGAAGACAAGACGCACGCGATTTGCGTGTTTATAATTTAACGCAATGTCTACGCTCTTGCAACGCTCTATATAAATTATATATAGACTATATGTATGTCTGTAGATGTCCTTGATGGCTATATATAACCAAAGCCCAACCGTCACAAGCAATGCCAATTTCATTACCATGACAGGAATGACTTTTTTCCCCCGGGAAAGGGCGGAGGAGGGACCTCCTCCTGTGCGTTTGTTCGCTTGTCGGGAAAATGATTAGTTGGCAAATGTTCACTTGCTCCAGAGCTGACTTGGATGACTTATGACTCCCCCTCTGCTCAAGTCCTTTACAAATTTGATTTGATAACCTCTTTTTTGATTAGCCTCAATTAGTTTGTTGATTTCTGTATAAAATTATCATAAGCATAAATTAAATTTGAATTTTGAAAACAAAATAACCCAAAATGCATAATAATATCGTGCTTGGAAAATTACTTGAGCCCCCAAATTGTTTATTTATTGGGTGCCATATAAGTTTGTATCTGACAAATGTGTCATTGTGTTTTCAATCAAAATACTAATTGATTTAATTACGACCTATACCAATAATACTTTAATATGTTTGTAAATAAGTATTTATTAATTTAAACAACTTGGTGGCTTTTTAGACCTACTTGAATACAACTATACAATTCTTATCAGACGGAATTAATTGCGCATTTAGTCAACTTCTTCAGAGACATGCGGGCGCCATAATAAACAGCTGAACTGAATGATTTATTCACTATTTTCTAAGCGTTTACGAATTATAAATAGATTTAAAAATTTAGAAACTGATAGTGTGCGACTATGGAATGCCCTGCCTTTTTATATAATTTTTGCATTGAAATTTATAATTTTTTTAGACACTAATTCAGTTTAATTTTATGTTTAAATATAATGTGATCTGAACATTCAAATAACTAAAAAATAAACCTAATCGTAACTAGATTAATAACGACATGTTATTGCTGAATTACGCGTATGTAAATGTAAAATAAACTTAAATTAAATAAAATTAACATTGACATACGACACAGAAATGTAATTCCTACAACTGCAATTAAATCGATTTGATGGCAACCTTGGAATGAATAAACAATCTCAGATCATGACAAATTAAAGGCTAGACAACAAAAATTAGTTTCGATTTTATGGAGAACATTTTGTAAAGACTATTAATTTATATCTAAAGGTAAAGGTCGATAAACATTTGACGTAGTACAGGAAATTAAAAAGAGAAAGGAATAGAAAACTTATTAAATTTAGACGACAATGAGAAGAATTAACAGATCAACAGGAATGAGTAAGCGATAATTCTTGACGTTGTTAGGATGGTGCAAAATCTTACGAAAACAAGAAATTCAAATTCGTTTCCGACTCGCAAAAATCACGGCGAAGGTCATCGGCATTTTAATTATCATCGACAGAGAGGGAAAAGCGTGAAAGAGAGCGAAATGAGTGTGAATGTTCTCTGAATGCAAGTCTCAGACGCAAATATCAAAACAAATAAAATACTTGTACATATTTATTTCTTTTGATTTACCACTATTCATTAGATAGATCCTACATACGTCACTTGTCTCGCTCAATATGCAACGCAAATTGAACCGGTTTAAATCGGTTAAACAAAAGATGGAACAATCACTGCGGACGGCAGTCCGCGCTAGTGACGAAAGCAGCACGAAGGGTGCGAAGGCGACTAGCATATATACACAGGAAGAATGGAAAATTTGCTATGACTGTCCGATCAGGTCGAGTTATATACCGATCGAAAGGTATTAACTTAACTTACAAATGTGCATACTAAGACTTTTGAAAACTCACCTGGTTCGTGAGATAAACAGGTGTAAGTGGAAGGGGCAAAATTTAAATGATTGGAGCTAGTGGAGCCGTTGGAGCCTTTTGGTCAACATTTTTAATTTTTTAATATTTCTTATAAAAATACGCTTCGAATGACACCTTGATCATCAAAATCCGATCACTGGCTCAGAAGATAATTAATTTTGCAATTTTTGGTGCCCTTCTCAAAACGAGATGAAAAGTCAGTCTGTTTGTTTGTTTGTTTGTTTGTTTGTTTGTTTGTTTGTCTGTTTGTTAGTATCAAAGCGTTGATTTAGCTTTAAAGTTTGAATGAGGACTTGTTCCCGATCAAAAATCTAGAAACGTTTGTTCTACGACTTTTTCGAAAAATCGCTAGTTTAGCGGGAAATCGCTAAAAACCGCTAAAATTAAAACCCTTATAGCAGTCAAACGATAAAAGCTACAGTTGCGATCTATATATCGTTGAAAAGGTATTTTGAAGGGCTCTTAGGCATACCTTCAACGTTTTTTTTAAGTAATAAGGTAAACAGCTACAGGTGAAATAAAGTTTTTTTTTCACATTTTAGCGATTTAAGAAAAATCTACACATGAAATCACACTAAAATATTTTATTTATTATAGGCAATTTGATTCCGCGTTTTTTGACATATAACACATATCTGTCAAAATTCGTTTGGACAAGATATTACCTATTAACTGAATATACCTTTTACCTTCACACTACTGCTTGTAAATATGCAGTATGTACACCTGCTTGCAGCGTAATGTGGAAAAAACTGCTTGCAAGTGGGGAATTCTTTTTGCGGCATATAAATCATTTTATAATCAAAAATATAGAATCGTTTGTTCTACGACTTTTTCGAAAAATCGCTAGTTTAGCGGGAAATCGCTAAAAGCCGCTAAAATTTAAGCCCCCATAGCATCCAAACGATAGAAGCTACAGATGCGATCTATATATCGTTGGAAAGGTATTTCGAAGGGCTCTAGGCATACATTTAAAGTTTAAGCTACAGGTTAAATAAGGTATTTTTTCCCACATTTTGACAATTTAAGAAAAAACTACACATCAAATCACATCAAATATTGCAATTTTAATATTTCTGATGTCTTATTCAAAAATTTCTGATATCCCATACAAAAACCACTTTACGAGGTAAAAGTCTAGTGACGAAAACATTTTCATGCCCCAAAATTTCTGATATCCAATTTTGTGACGAATAATATTAGGTTTTACACATAAACTATTTTAAACAAAATTTTTGGATTCGGCACTGCGCAAAATAGTGAGTTTTGTTTGGTTTGAAGAATTGAGACATTTTAGCGCAATGTGCCGAGTGCCAAAATTATGTTTAAAATAGTTTATGTGTAAAACCTAATATTATTCGTCACAAAATTGGATATCAGAAATTTTGGGGCATGAAAATGTTTTCGTCACTAGACTTTTACCTCGTAAAGTGGTTTTTTTATATAAATAACTGTCTACAATGCGATTGAGTGGAACTCTTTTATTTTAAGTAATACTTCGAGGCCCTTAGCCCAATTCCGTTGCAATACATGTTGATTATTATTTTATTGCTTTTCTCCTTGATGCGTCAATGATTTCCCCCGATGATGATGATGCAGCAGATTTTCTTTATTAACAAAGGTTTTCGTTGCATCCGTTAAGAGGGTTGAAATTGTAAGATTCCCCCTCGCGTACATTTGATCTGTTTCCTTGCTACCTGCATCACGTGATTGCGTCGCAGTTTCATTTTAAGGGGGGATGCCATTTAACTGATAATAGTTTTACATTTTGTGGAAAATTGTTAGGTTACTTCAGGTCAATAACAGTATGAGTATTATCAGATTGCAATCCATACCGTAAAGAGGGGTTAATTTTACACTCGCTGAAAGATGTTTAATTGAAAATAAATAAAGAACATTTTTATTATAAAATTGAATATTTTAATTAGTTTCTAATATTATATAATAATTTTAAACGAATTTAGGCAATGGAATAGGACATTAATTATATCAGGCACCGTAAAGATTACTATTTTTAAAATATAAATCATTAAATAAAAGATGTTTATCAAAACAATTGTAAAAAAATAATAATTTAATTTCAATTTTAATTTAAAAATAATAATTTAACTCTTAAATGTTGTTAAAAAAATGAAAATAAAAGTTTATTCAGTTTCCCATAACTCTTATTTGCGATCCCTTAATTATATACTAATTTATACATATGTATGTATGTATGTACATATGTGCTTTTAGTTTATAAGGTAGATACAAATTTCAAAATTAAAAATCACATACTCAGTCAGCTATTGTCTATAGGGTATAAAACTCACACGTTTTTTGTAGTAAGGTTCGTGATATTGATAACAGCGAAGCTTTAGAATTCCGGGGCTATTCCTCTGCGGAATACCTTTTACCCATATAAATATAAAGAATATTGTATAAACAATTATGTCATTAGCACTACTAATTGCTGGCAAAGTGCCCGTCTCTGTGTACGATAATGAAAAACTATGAAAATAGGCTTTTACAGACTATTCCCAGACTGAGTGGAATTGTTGGCGCACTCAACCGGTTAAAACTGGTTATCATTCAAAGCAAGTCCTCTTTACGGTATGCAAAACGCATGAACAACAAAACAAAGCCAAACAAAACAAAGCAAAACAAAACTGCGCTAACAGCTGAGCGGCAACGGCAATGGCAATGGCAAAGACAAAGACAAAGCAAACGCAGCGTGCATTCGTTAAGGGGTTGGTGCAGTACAGGAACAGCAGCAAAAGCGACAAGAGTAAGAAAGAGCATGCTAGAGCAAGGGTATATGCGGTATGCAGGCAGTTCGTTAGCTAATAAACTATAAATATATTAAATAAGGAGAACATTTATATTAAAAATAATGAAAATAAAAATTAATTTAAGCAGATTAATTAATGCTAAGTGAGTTTTCAAACTGCACTTAATTGATGCGTCAAATAACATATCGAAATATAAAAGGCTAATGCAGTATACAGGCATTTCGTTAGCTAATAAATTATGAGTTGATTCAATGTAGAGAGAATTAATATAAAAACTAATTATTATGTAAATTAATTTATAAAGTTAAATACATTTTTAATAAGTTTTCAAGCACAGAGTATCTACTAGTCGAACTCTTGTTGTTTTCTTTAAATGTTTTGTGCCTGCTGCTCTTATGTTTTTGTTGTTTCTTATTTAATAGTTTTGCTGTCTTCGTTGTTGTTGTTGCTTTTGCAGTAGTTGTTGTTGTTGTTGGCTCTCAAAGTCATGGCCGATATTTCGAATACCTGCGGAACAGTGTCAGAAACAATTCCGAACAGTTTGTCGACGGCGCTCGCGCAGCAGACAGAAAATAGAATATATGTACAAAAAAGACAGAGTTGAAACAAAATTAAGCTAAATGCGCAGTCGGAGGACTAACGGTAAATTTTGCATGTGCTGTGCATAGAATACAGAAAAAGGAAAAATACATGTAATGACAATTTAGGAATTAAAAAAAAGGCGTTGCAAGAGTTCAAGTGCCGTTCAATTTCATAGTTTGTCTATTGAAATCAATAAAAACAAAATTAAACAAATTGTGTGCGATAAAGTGCAATAAATCATATACAGATATCTACATTTATATATAGAAATGTATGACTGCGTGTGTGTGAGTGTGTGCATACATAATAACAATTAATTGACGACAATTGAAGTGCAGCAGCAGTGGAATCGTTAGTGGAATCGTCAGAGGCAGAGAGATTTGAGGTAGCGTCATGTAAAAATTACTGAGAGGCGAGTGGAAAGTTTCGGTCAATATTCAATTTAAATTTCGATTTCTGTTGCCAAGTGTTGCATATAAAAATAGCAATTAACAAATTTATGCAACACAGTGTAGCAACAGTTCCAATACGTAGGGTATACAGGGTATATGTTTATACATATGTATATGTATGTATATGTACATTTGCATGTGTGAGTATTGTAACCATTAAGTGTGCGTCTTAAAAATAGATACAAATATATTATATACTATACCATATACATTTATTTGTTGTATGTGTAGATATATTTATTTTTTGCTATGTTTTTTTTTTACTAATTGATCTGCAGCCAAATTTGTTTGTTTCCTTAAACACGTCACTTGTCTCTCGCCTTTGGCATTCAAACTTTTCTCGTTGCGGCTTTTTATAAAATTTGCTTACAACTTTTTATGTAAATTTCAATTTACGACTCTCTTCATTGGCGCCCGCATTTAATTTTACCCTGTAGACATCTCAAATTGAGAAAGAAGGGGGGTGAATAATAATCTCAGACTTATTCCATTGTCTGTTTTATTTATTTTTTTGTGTTTGATACAATTGTTAACTAAATAAAAAAGTTATTATCCAAAGAATTGATAAATTCTCAGTAAGATTTGATGCTGCAGTTAAGTTTCTTTGTCAAAAAAGATACCAAAATACCAAAGGCTTATGTGGTATGCAGGCATTTCGTTAGCTAATACATTTTAAAATTATCAGTTGCTTAAAGCTTATTCGCTGTACACAGGGTATTTCCTAGTCGAGCACACTTAGAGTTTTACGCTTAGCTTATTATGCATTCCATGATTGTAGCGACATTAGGAATAGTACAGAGTAAGCAACAGCAACAAATAGCAAACAATTTTGCTAAACTTTGCGAAAACTTCGAGAGCTACAAGTGTCGACAGAGAGGAAGAGAAAAAGAGATAGATAGAGAGTAAGAGAGAGTGGGCAAGAAGGTGTGAATTCTAGTCAAAAGATAAGCTCCTTTAAAATGTGTCCAGGGATTAAATGGTTGAATAATATATTAATTTCTAATAGTAAGAAATGCCAAACTTAATTGAAGCTTTTATTAAAATATAAATGTAGTTTAAGGATAATTTATATATTTGTGTGTTGAATAAAATATAAATTTTTATATTTTATAAAAGAAAGAAGGAAATTAAAATAAATATTTCAAGTGTACTCGTAAATGTCTACTTAAATAATATCATGTCCACTCAAAAACGGATAAGTTTAGTTGGATATCGTTTGCCTGGAAATCTCTTAAGCAATACTGACTTTTTGCTCACTTGAAAAAAATTAACTAACAATCACTTGCATCACTGCGGACGGCAGTCCGCGCTAGTGACGAAAGCAGCACGAAGGGTGCGAAGGCGACTAGCATATATACACAGGAAGAATGGAAAATTTGCTATGACTGCCCGATCAGGTCGAGCTATATACCGATCGAAAGGTATCAATTAAACTTACAAATGTGCATACTAAGACTTTTGAAAACTCACCTGGTTCGTGAGATAAACAGGTGTAAGTGGGAGGGGCAAAATTTAAATGATTGGAGCTAATGGGGCCGTTGGAGCCTTTTTGATTTTTTTTTTAATTTTTAACTATTCTAATCAAAAATACGCGTCGAATGACACCTTGATCATATCATCAAAATCCGATCACTGGTTCAGAAGATAATTAATTTTGAAATTTTTGGTGCCCTTCTCAAAACGAGATGAAAAGTCAGTCTGTTTGTTTGTTTGTTTGTCTGTTTGTCTGTTTGTCTGTTTGTTTGTTTGTAAGGATCAAATCGTTGATTTAGCTTAAAAGTTTGAATGAGGACTTGTTCCCGATCAAAAATCTAGAAACGTTTGTTCTACGACTTTTTCGAAAAAAAGCTAGTTTAGCGGGAAATCGCTAAAAACCGCTAAAATTAAAACCCTTATAGCAGTCAAACGATAAAAGCTACAGATGCGATCTATATATCGTTGAAAAGGTATTTTATAGGGCTGTTATGCAGACCTTTTAACTTTGTTTCTAAAGTACATAGGTAAATTGCTACAGGTGACATAAGGTATTTTCCCCCACGTTTTGGCGGTTTTTGAGAAAATGCCGCTAACGATTTTTTTTAAATTTCAATATGTTTTAGTTTGTAAAATTTCGCGTTTTTTGATATATGACACAAAAAATTTTACCGATAGGTTTGGAAGGAAGATATAACCTATTAACTGAATATATACGTTTTACTTTGAATTGGAATAGGGCAGCAGCAACAAAGTGTCATAGCAGCCAGTTTGATTGTTTGGATAGCTTAAATGTTTGAATGAGGACTTGTTCCTGTTCAAAAATCTAGAAACGTTTGCTCTACGACTTTTGCGAAAAATCGCTAGTTTAGCGGGAAATCGCTAAAAACCGCTAAAATTAAAACCACCATAGCATCCAAACGATAGAAGCTACAGATGCGATCTATATATCGTTGAAAAGGTATTTCGAAGGGCTTTTTGCACTGCTTGCAGCGTAATGCGGAAATTACCTGTTAGCTGAATACATACATTTTACTTAGAATGGGAATATGATAGCAGCAGCAAAGTGTCATAGCACCCAGAGTTTAAGAGTGCTGATAGCTTTTGCGCTGGGCATGTGTGTTTGTAAAGGGGACCAGTGTTGCCAGACAATTTGCTTTAGCTTGTACAAACAATAATCAAAGTTGACAAAGCTATACTGTCAAAAAATATTGCAAAATTTCTGAGGTCAATTTCTGAGGTCTTATTCAAAAATTTCTGATATCCCACAAAAAAAACCTCTTTACGAGGTAAAAGTCTAGTGACGAAAACATTTTCATGCCCCAAAATTTCTGATATCCAATTTTGTGACGAATAATATTAAGTTTTACATATAAATTATTTTAAGCAAAATTTTTTCATTCGGCACTGCGCAAAACAGTGAGTGAGTTTTATTTGGTATGAAGAATTGATACATTTTAGCGCAATGTGCCGAGTGCCAAAATTTTGCTTAAAATAATTTATATGTAAAACTTAATATTATTCGTCACAAAATTGGATATCAGAAATTTTGGGGCATGAAAATGTTTTCGTCACTAGACTTTTACCTCGTAAAGAGGTTTTTTTTGTGGGATTGATTATACAGATATTTATTAATTAGTATATCCTCTATCAGGTGCTTGTTAAAAACCTGATTGCAGTTATACGTAAACTTTAATTTTAATTAAAACTTGTTGATTGTAATATGTACAAAGAGATGAATGGTTAACTTCTAATTACCAGTTTTAACCGGACCATGCTGTGATAATAATGATAATCACATATTACGAGTATTTCTGTTCTTGGAACTTTGGAACTTATCTTAACTTATGCACAATCATCACAACGTTGTCGACCGACTCGACGGTTGTTGAAAGCTAATAACGTGTTTGACTTGACTTCACGTTTCTGACTACGAGACGAGAGAGCGTAGATAAATAATACTTGAATAATTGAACTTTTGTCAGTAATAACTATATATTTTGTTATTCCATAGAACTGTGCCAGTTAACTTCAGATCGAACTCTGGCAACGGGTTTCACTTCTTTCCGCTGTCTGACATACAAAAAATTCTGTAAACAAAGTTCAACAAGATAAACAAATAATTAAAAGTGGTTAACTCACAAAATAAATAGTTATTTAAATATTATATTACATTAATATTAAATAATTAAAAGTAGTTAGCTCACAAAATAAGTAAGTGACTTTAATATTATATTAATTTTTGCTATGATAGTTTACGCTGAAACGAAATCTATCAACAGGTTTCAGTTCATTTGCCAAAAATATCTCAAGGAATTTTAAAGAGTGACAATAAATTTCTATAAAGCACGCAAATTGTTTGTACATAAATAAATTGAAAATGATTTCAAAAAGAAGCCAGAAAAAAATATGTTGTCACGTTTTTGACTAATTTTTAAGAGGCAACAACAGACGATGTTTATTTTTTGTTTTGAATGGTAAATATGCCTCAAATATTGTTCTTTTCTAGTATATATGCAAGAGTATTTATAAAAAAATCCAAATATATTTTTAATGTCCGAGTTGTCAAGTTGTTGCCAAGTGTTAAAGTGGCGCGCGGCCAATGCGACAGCCTAGACTGACTTTTGGTTTTTGTTGCCTCAGCTCTTGATTGGGGGTCAGTGCGGCTGACTTGAATTGTGGCTTGCAACAAATTTGCTTGGTCATAAGCAAGTAGCGTAAGCATTAGAACCGCCACTTGAGTAAAAAGTTGTTTAACTGACGCTTTTATCATTGCACAATCTCGGCGTGTGCCGACAACGACAACGAAGTTTTTAGTTGTTGTCATCGTTTTTAGACTCGGACTGTTACTGTTTCTGGTAGTGGCCGATCGGAAAAACGAATTATGCCAGCTGTTTTCCAACGTCATCGTTATCCCAGTGGAACTTGATGGCATGTGGTAAACAAAATACACATCGTCTACAACAGGAAAAATGCATGTAGTCGGGATCACATTCACAGAGCTACAGGCGGTCAGCTACGCCTTCCGTATATGAATTTCCTTCCGCAGGGTCAGCGACGCCTTCAGGGGTACAACACTGAAACTGTAGCTGACCCTTTCGCTGATAATTCCGCTACCATATACCGAATTACCCCCGGCCACGCATGTGTAAAAGCGAATTAGATTCTTCTATAATATAAATCTGTATATTTTTCGTTACAAAAAGTCCCACTGGGATCGTTAGTTGTTGTCGACTGCTGACTGGTCTGTATTTTAGTTGGCATTTGAAATCATGCTGAGGATCATTTACTGTCACTAGTTCTTCACAGCAAGTGAATATCATAAATATATAAATATAAATAAATATATAAAAATATATGTATAAATATAAAATGTAAAGTAAAAGTTGGCAGATAGTAAGTACACCACTTACTTGACCCTCCCAAAATGCAATATCAATTTACTTGGCAATATCTCTATTATTTTATTTTTGTTACATTTTAAGCTGACCACACCCTGTCAGCGATCAATTTGTTTACGTCACGGTTTCATGGTTTCTATGGAATATTCCCAACATTTATTATGCTGGCAAAAAACATAATCAAACATGAGATCATTTGCATACGCGTGCGGAATAAGTTTCGAGTCGAGTCGCGTCGTGTGTCCGAGTTTCAGTTTCGAGTTCAATTGGTTTATTTTGATATTGTCGATCGATCGGCGATGACTTGACGCTATCCTTCAGTGCTTCGTTTACATATATAATATTCGCATTTGTATGTGCTTTGTTGTTGCTTATCAAATTATATACATAATTTTGTATTATTTTCGCTTGAAATTGTTTTGACTGAAGTCTCTGCTTACTTACAGATTTTGCTGGTAATATTCCTAGCTTTATTTACAAACGAATTTTACGAATTTCCAATTATTACAAATATGTTTTATTGCTTAAGGTAAACTCAAACATCTGCAGGAATCGTTTCCTAGTATTCCAAGAACTTTCTCCATTAAAACGCAATTTAATTGAACTGCTGTGTGGAATCAAAACAAAACAATTAAAAAAGAAAATAGATAAATTCTTAGAAGAATGCTTGGCTTTGTTATTACATCAGAATAGATTAAAGCGTAGCTAAAAATAGATAAACAAGATAATATTAGAAATATGTGTAGAGTCTACTTTATAATGAAGACTTTACTAACTTAAATTGTGTGTTTCTTTTTGGCGTTTATCAAACCATTTTATCAACTTCTCTACAAGGTTATCATTTTGAATGCTATTAAAAGAGTCCAAGGTTTGCAATTCTACTTTGTGAATACCTGGATCTGTAGTACTACACACAACAACACGTGCTTCGGACTGAAATTGAGGGGAGATAGATAGAGAGAGAGAAAGCAACTAACAACTGAAAAAGATGCTAGAATTCTAGCCAATTAGTTGGCACCTGTCGCAGTTGAATTTGTGGGCCGATAATCGCATCAATGAATCTGATTCTGGGGGAGCTCCGCTTATCGCATTCTTCTTTTTTTTGGGGCTTTGGGTTTGACTGTTTTTTACTCACATGACGCCATTTTCTAATCATTATCTGGCACTCTGAAATACACACACACTCCCTCTCTCTCTCACTCTCTCTCTCTCTTGGTTTGCCTCTGTCTCGTTCAATTGGCCGTCTGGCAATCTGGTAATTGGTTACAACCGACGCTAACCAGTCTGAGTCAGAAGTGGCTTATTGTAGTAAATACTTGTGCCTCTCTGGCAAACAATGTTCAACGAGCTTTATCAATTTGCATGGCTGTACTCAGGTACTAATCAACTACGTTGTAAGCACGCGTTGTCCAGTGACATCTTATCAGTCGCATCTATTGTAGTTTGGACAGTTTTTTGTTGCTTTGTTCTAAGACAACTAATTATTCGGAATACTTATGCCCTTAGATTGCCTTATTGTCTGCCAAGTTCATGATGAAATATCCCTCAAGCTGGTTGATACCAACTAGTTCCGGTATTTCAATATCTTATCAGTATTTTATCAATAATTGACAATAATAAATAATAAAAGATATCCACTTTGCATTCTATAAACGTGATTCATAGCCTTTGTCACATTAATTGTCGCTATTTAGCAATTTACTTTTTAATAGAATATATTTACTAAATTTCCACTCGACAACTACAAAGTTCTATTTAAGTTTTATTTAATGCAATGAGATTGAAGTTTTGCTTTTTAAATTAGAGCTGAAATTTAATTTTCAATCTGTTTACTAAATAAATTATTTACGCGATAAATCAACAAAAAATTTAAAGTCAAGTTTAGCATAATTATCTGATTTATGTTTTCGTAAAATCAGGGACCGTAACGATTATAATTTTTAAAATATAAATTATTAAATAAAAATATTTGGTGCTTTCTAGCTACAATTAAAAAAAATGTATTTTTCGACCTAAATAAAAAATTGTAAAATAATAATAAAATTTAAATTTTTATTAAGAATTCATAATTAAGCTCTTATTTTAAATTTTTACGCCATCCGGCTTAAAAGATATTTACATTCATTTTTTATTTTTCAGCTTTAATTATAAACATCGAAAAATAATTTTTATTTTCAATTGTTTTTTATAAAAATTCAAAAATAACTTTTATATTGCGATTTTTAATTTAAAATTTAAAATAAAATTTTATCCAGCTTATAACTTTATTATTTAACTATGCTAAACTTTCGAAGCCCGCATAAAAAAGCGAAACAATACAATAAAACATATCTTATAGAAGCTTACAGATTGTCAATTGCATTATAAGCGACACTCACCAAATATAACTTTAATTGTCAGTTTATTAATGTGCCACATGAACATTTCAATTGACGCCAAGTATTTTGTGTGTCTAATGCCCCCATGTGTGTGCATGCCTAGAAATAAAATTATTCATAAGAATTGAATGGAGGAGCAACAAGCAAACAAATGCAAACATATGACATTTCAAACAATTAAATATTAATAGAACAATATGAGAATGTTGAGAAAACTGAGGGAGAATTTCTTTGACATGACAGTTATAGTTATGGATAGGAAACTTTTAGCTGCAACACAGAGACATGCAACACACAATGCAACGAACGTGCTGGAGACATAATGACGCCATATCAAACAGACAGAGACGGAGATATTTCTGGGAAGAACACACATACGTAGATACATATGAACACATGCAACAAATGAAAAGCGTGATGCGCAGCTGATGCCATTGATTTGCTGTTGTTGCCCACAGAAACTCTAAGAACATATAATGTGAGTGTGTGTGTGTGTGTGTAGTTTATATAAAGCACATATAAACACATACACATAAAGAAACTGGCACGCAGGGCATTTAAAACTGAAGGCATTCGTTGAACTTGAAGTCAAAACGATTTCAATTGTCACGCGATGCAGATCGCAAAACGAGTTCTTGTGTCTTGAGTGTGTGTGTATCTGTGTGTGTAAACATGTAAACCTAACTGTAAACAATACTCGCTATTCGCTACTCGTTTCTCGCCACTCGGCACTCGCTCCACTTGCAAGTTAGTAAACTCTGAGCGAAAGAAACGCACAAAAATAAATATAAATACATAAATCTGAGCTAATTTCTGTGCCAAAAAAGAAACATCGTAAAGATTTCAAAATTAGTAAGTTAAATATGAGCATCTAATTTTCGACTATTATAAAATATTTCACATATCTGCGCGAAGCGAAACTTAACTAAAAAAAACCTTAACGCATAAAGCGAATAAATTTATTTGAGTTAGATTTCAATGCGAGATTTGCGTTTTAGGAAATGTGCGAAAAAAAAATATAAAAAAGTATTTAATAAATAAATATTATAAATAAAATGAGTGCTATAAATAAATTGTATTTAAATATATATCAAAAATATATATTTTTAATGCAGATAAAGATTTGCGTTTTAGGAAATGTACAAAAGTTAATCACATAAATTTATTTAATAAATAAATATTAAAAATAAAATGAGTGCTATTAATAAATTGTACTTAATAAAATAATAAAAATATATATTTTTGAAGGAAGAAATGATAAATTTTAATAACATTTATGAAGGCAGCTCTCACTGTGGCCTGCTTTTCAGGTGTTATGTATGTTTAATTGATTTTGTTTGTCCAGAAGCAGGTGCAAAATCATTGGCATTGCACACTGTGAAACCAGAAGTGTCAATTTGCCATTATATTCGACTTATTTGAGGACTCACAGCAAGTAATCTCCATTTGGCACTTAGTCACAGCAAAAATCCCATAAGACTATGTTGAAATAAGCGGAAGATAAATGGACTTTCAATTTATAAAGCGTTGCGAAACTCAAAGATAAACTGCAATTACATGAGTAGTTTTATTGAAGCGACGACAACGCGGCGTATGCGTGATTTCTTTCAGTTCAGTTCAGCTTAGTGCCTTTACCTGAGACTTTTGTAGAAAGGGTTTCTCATTGCCTTGGGGGTTTTCTTCACTTTTCTGTTTGTCATTGGCTTTCTTGTTATCCCTTTGTTCTTTGTTACATGGCGAGCGAAAGATAAACAAAAGAAAATCCAATGTGTAAATATTTGTATGCGCTATTTGCATATGTGAATCTTTCTCTGTAAGTCTATCTGGAGTCTTCTCTAGCCTTTGTTAGCTATCCAGCTGTGTACAGTTGATCAGAAAAATTGTCTTCCATGAGCCATGTGCCATTTTGACGCTCCAGAGTAAGATTTCGATAAGATCGCATGTCGTAGATTTGGTGTGTAGTGTACACATAAGAGAAAATGTGTTTAAGTTTTAGGCCACTAAAACCATTAGCACTTCAACGACTTTTTGGCTAAAAAAGTGTGTTGTCGTGTGGTGTTATCTAATCTTATATTGTTATTGTTGTTGTGGTTGTTGTTGTCTCTGTCCCAAAACATTTATTAATCTTTAATTACACAATTAAGGCATTTGCTATGAGCTTTGATTTCTAGCTGTCGACTGATAAAATATTAGATTTGAAGTGGAATAGACGAGTCGGTTTTACTTTTATAGATTTGCAGACGCTCGTCATAATCCTTCATAAAAAATGGCACTTTAAAATTTACGCAATTATTTGTGAGTGGTACAAAGTTTATAGCTGATAGACTCGATGATAGACTTTCTTTTGTGACAGAACTATTTCTAATCAGTTGACATGTTTGACAATTTTCTGATATAAATTACTAATATAAATGACAGCTAGATAAAAACTGGAATTTTATATACTTTGTATTAGATTATTATGTTTAAGTTTATTATAAGTAGTACCCTAAATAGTAGAAATAAATATTTGTGACATTAATTTGACAAAATTTATCACTAAATTGACCATATTGACAAATATAGTATGAGTATAAGTGCATATAATAAATACTTATAAACGTATATATTTATTAATATATATAATGCATAATTTAATAGAGTTCAATCGAATTTATATCAAAAGAAAAATGATTATAATTTGAGTGCTCATAAATAATTAGTAAACAATTGCTGGCTAATGCATGAATCAGTTGTTGAATTTTGACACCAAGTGCGATACGATTTCAAGTATTTCCCCCCCCATTTTATAAACAGTTGCTAATAGAGAGTTTTCAATTGAAATGTATAAAACACGTGCTCGGGGAATACTACACGCATATCAGTCGTAAAAAGTGCACTCATAAAGTCGATTAATGGCGAATAAAATTTGAGTTAATATTAAGGTCTATCAAAATTGATCTAACTGCATTATAAATGTGTCTAAGTGTGAGTGTAAATGTTAAATATGTTTAGCACACAAACGAATAATTAGCGATATAATTTCTTGTGTAGTTTGCGGCGTCACAAGATTCAAATGAGCATGTAAATCAAATGAAATCGTATCGAATCCAATCAACGCGTATACGCCGTGTGTACCACATAATAAAAGTCGAAAGCCCAACTCGCATGACCTGTTTCCACTTTGATTTCGCCCTCCCTCAACCGCTATTAAAGCCAAAACTTGTTCAAAGTACTTTACCGAAATCCCAGAAATATAAAGCCACAAAAACAAAAGCAAAACAAAATAATAAAAACAAAAGCAAAACAAAAGCCGTGTCCCTGGTTTGTGCCTGTTGATTTCATTTTGTTTGATTCGACGACAGCGGCGTTGGCGTCGACGTCGACGTTGGCGCCGTTGAACAGCTGTTTGGCGTTTTTAATAAACAAACTGTGCCGCTGGTTGGGAGCTCAGTTCGTAGAAGACAGTTCGTGGATACACAACGTTAGTCAGAGATTGTCGCGGGTGCGTTACAACTGCGCGCTAAACGGGCCGTTCGCCAGAACACAGACCCCAAAACATCAGCAGCTGAACATTCAAACAGATTTCAAAAACAAACAATCAAATATAATACGCCTTTCCAAAATTTCTATTAATTTTCGAAAAATTTAAACCAAAAGCAAACTTGCCATCAGTTTTTAATTAGCCGCGACGTGTGCGTCTTCGAGCCGTTGAACTTTGCCAAGAAAAACATTTAACAATAACAAAAAATAAGCAATAATTTAAATATATACATTCTATACTAAAAGTGCGCTTCTTGTGGAATAGAACTTGAGTTAAAAACAAAATAGAAGCACAAACACAAAAATTATTTGCGGAGAAAAGTTGTTTGCGTCTTTTTTCTCTTTTGTTTTTCGGTTCGTAAACAAATTTGTGTTCCTATAACATACAGCGGTGGCCAATAGTATTTTGACTACCTTTAAAGTTAGTTCTAGCCAAATTGTGAGCTTACTTCATGGAAAGTTGGGTATCAATGGAAAGGTCTTTTGAATTCCTTTCGAATGATGTAGTACTTTTCTTAACCTCATTTTTTCTCATTTTCATGCAAAAAGTGCCTTTTTCGCCATTTTCAAAAAATTATAAAAAATACTAGCGAAGAGATATTTGAAAAAATTTTTTTGCAGTTACTAATTAAATTGTTTAAAGAAACTTTCTGCATCAAAACATTTTTTTTAAAAAATCGAGAAAAAAGTTGAAAAAGTTGACGTTTACAAATATTCGAAAATTTCAATGGGTACTTAATGGGTTAAGGAAAGTACTACATCATTCGAAAGGAATTCAAAAGACCTTTCCATTGATACCAAACTTTTCATGAAGTAAGCTCACAATTTGGCCAGAACTAACTTTAAAGGTAGTCAAAATACTTTTGGCCACCGTTGTATGTACATTTGACTGCGTGTGTGTATATTATTGGGTATATTTTGAAATTTTCCAAAATACTCAAAGTTACAAATCAGGTAATTAATCGAATAAATCAAAAAAGTTGTTTGCAAATCGGTTTTGTTTGTGGCGCAATAAAAACATTTCAATAAATTTGCACTGAAATATTTTGTAAATATTTTTTGTTACAATCTCTTGGCTGGGAAAACCTTGAAATGTTTTGAAACTAGAATTAAAAATGCTGAAAAAGTACAGCATTTGGAATAGATCTTTTATAATCGTTTTGAAGTGAAACCAGTTGTAAAAATGCTGAATAAAATTGAATAAAAATAAATTGTTTAGCACTTCAAGTTGCATTTGCTCAGAAAATCGAAGTGCTTGAATTCAATTGAAAGAGAAAATTGCAAATTTATTCGGGGCATTGTTATTGGTGGCAGGTAATCGGAATCGGAATCGGAATGCGAGAAACACGTGTCTAGACTCAATTAGAAGTCGATTCAAGTGGACCACTTGACAACAAGTTAGTGACAAGTTTGCCCTCGAAGCTAGAACTCCCCTTATCTACAGTGCTGCCAATTAGTCAGCCAACAGTCAGCAGCTGGAACTTATTAGTCAGCTTCCACGATACACAATGCTGTATCCAAAAGCGAGTGGCAATATAAATATTTAGACACTGATAAGAAAGTGTAGAGGGTAAAACTTACCCGATAAAATAGTTTGGCCTTAGTATTCTGCCTTTTTCAGTTGCCGGGCAACTTTTTTGGTCGATGAAAAGCGTGCTTCTATTTAATAACCCTTCCAATTGTAGTTAATAGAAATGGAAATTACCCTGAGTTTCACTCGTGTCTAATTTACTGTTTAAATAATTTGTGTGCTAAGTGGAACAGTTTATTTATTTATATTACAACATTTTCAATTCCGCTTATACAATTACAGCTGCTCAAAAAAATATCTAGCACGTTGCTGAAACGTGTTTAATAATATGTTTTTTCTTAGCAGTACTCAAATCTGGGTCAATTGCTTGATAAAAGTCGACTTCATCTTTAACAACTTTCTCTGCAACAAAATATTTGCATATTCAATTTAAATTAATTTTTGTTGTTAAAATACCTATCATACATTTATCAGGTTAAAATTTTCAAATACTTTTAACGTATTTAATTTGCATTAAAAGGTTATTTAATTTAAAAACCTTGATGATTAATTGCTAATAATAAATTATTGAATACAAATACGACAAATGTGATTAAATTGCATATTTAAATTGACTAATTTTTTGAAATATATTTAATTTAATTTTTATTTTATTGTAAAAATTGATAAATTTATTGAAATATATTTAATTCTATTTAAATTTATGGCTTTTCTCTTTTTGCAGACAACCCAAATGTGAACCAAATGCATAGACATTTATTTTTTGCGTAACAACAACTACACTACACAACACAACACAAGACACACACACACATACACTAGACAGACATATACTTACACACGAAACAAATTGTGATACACGACAAGCCCAAAGGCCATCCAGAAGGAACAACAGCATCAACCACAACAAAACACCCAAATATAGTACAAAAGGTGTTCGAAAACATTCACTCTACATCCACAAAAAGAATTCGTACAGAAGTTAAGGAGTCACAAGTAACAAGTCACAATGGATTTCGATCAGATTCTTGCCAAATGCGGCGACTTCCATCGCTATCAGTTTTTGATACTCGCACTTTTTGGCTTTATCAATATCATCGTATCGATGGTGCGTATTAAAAAACGATATAAATTATAAATTATAATAAATTAAATTATATTACTTAAGCTCAAATTGAATAATTCTTTTTCTTATGTTTATTTAGCATTACTTTACGCAAACAGTGATTAGTTTTGTGCCCGATCATTGGTGCTATCATGAGAAATTGGTGAATATGACATATAAAGAGATTGGCGATATTTATGCCAAGTTTGAGAGTCCTTCCTGCACTCGCCTCGCGGACATCAATGGACCAAATGTCACCGTCAGCACAGAGAAATGCGAGAGATGGATCTATAATTACGATTTTGGCTATAGAAGCATGAATACAGAGGTGAGTTGAAGTGAATAATAATCAGGGATCGCTAACGATTCGGAAAATATGGAATTTTAAAAAAAATACAGGGACATTGAAAAAACTGCACATACTTTATTTTTGGAAGGACTATCCATGAACAGGATACATTTTTATTTGCAATTTGAATGCTTAATATTATTTTTAATTTTTAATTTTTATAATAAAAATTGAAAATAAAACTTAACCTTCACTTTGTATTTGAAAAATTTAAAATAAAAATGTAATTGATACTATTCATAAATCGGCATATATGTACATATATTTGGACTATATATGTAAAACAAATAATATTGTAAATATAAAAATATTTGAAAAGAAATTTCCATTTAATTTTTTATTTGCAATTTTCTTAATTACAATTGAAAAATACGTTTAATTTTTATAATAAAAATTAAAAATAAAAGTTGCGTTTCAATTTTTCTTATATAAACTAGAAAGTAACTCCTATTTCATTGTTTTGTTCATAAAACTTACAATTCCTGATAATAATAATAACTATTTAAATAACTAACCTGTTTACCTGCTTTCTTTTACTCTCGGTAAATCAATCAACAGTTGAATTGGGTTTGTGACTCGGCTTATAAAGCGCGCATTGGACAATCCCTGTTCTTCATTGGCTCCGTTGTCGGCACTCTGTTCTATGGTCTGCTGTCCGACAAAATTGGCCGTGTTCCAGCTTTGATCTTGTCCAATTTCTGTGGCTTTGCCGGCGATTTCTCCACGATCTTTACCAAAAGTGTTGCCACATTCACACTCTGTCGATTCATATCGGGCCTGGCGGCCGATACCAACTTTTATCTCATGTATATCATAGGTGAGTGTGAGAAATATTTAGAAAAATATAAAGCATGGATTAAAACCATAGCCATAATTGTAACTGTTATTAAAACCGAAATTCGTTTCCTGGTATAAATTAAATAATCTAATGAAATCTTTATCTGTTTAGTTCTCGAATATATCCGTCCCAGCATGCGCACGTTGGGTCTCAACATGGCCGTGGGTCTGTTCTATTGTCTGGGTTTGGTGTTCACGCCCTGGCTGGCCGTCTTGGCCGGACATTGGCAGATCTACTTGGCCTGCACATCGCTGCCCATCTTGCTGGTGGTGCTGTACTACTTTGTGGTGCAGGAGAGCGCCCAGTGGCTGGTGACGCGCAACGACGTCGACGGGGCCATCATGCGACTGAAAAGAGTTGCCCGCTTCAATGGTCGTCTCGTGCCACAGTCGGACTTCGATGAGTTCCGTCGCCATTGCCAGATCACACGGGAGATGCAGGGAGGCGACGATAAGAAGACTGCCACACTCTTGGATATGTTCCGGACGCCACGAATGCGCAAGAATACGCTCATCCTGTTCTTCAAATCGTGAGTTGAGAGGGGGAATTGAAATATTCAATAAATTACTTATACGCCTTGTATTGCAGCATGGTGATTACCCTGTGCTATGACGCCGTCTCACGTAATGTGGAGGGAATGGGCATCTCGCCGTTCATCATGTTCTCACTGAGCGCCTTGGCCGTGCTGCCCTCCAGTATCCTGCTGGTGCTGCTCCAGGATCGCATTGGCCGCAAGGGCATGGCATCCGGATCGTTGCTTGTCGGCGGATTCTTCACAGCAGCCGCCGGCATTGCGATCGCCTATCAGCAGCACAATCACAATGCCATCCTCCTGGCCTGCCTCACGATCGCGGCGAGATTCGGCGTGGCCATCTCGTACGAGTCGGGGTCGCAGTACGCCACAGAACTGATACCCACGTGTGTGCGCGGCCAGGGCGTGGCAGCGGTGCATGTGGCCGGCTTTGCGGCCTCCTTCCTGGCCCCCTACATCCTCTGGCTGGGCACGTTCTTCAAGGCAGCGCCCTCCATTATTCTGGGCGTGCTCTTCTTTGCCGGCTCCTTTGTCTGCCTGCTCTTGCCCGAAACACTGAACAGGTAATTGTCTTTGTAATTGTTTTTGGTTTAAAGAATCTGATTAATTTATTTATCATTAATCCAACAGGAGTCTTCCCACAACCATCGAGGAGGGCGAAGTGTTTGGCAAGGGCGAACGCATGTTTGATTTCCCCTGCCTGCAGCATCATGACGACGATGATTCCGACTCCGAGCTGGAGAAATATAAGCGCAAGCATTCGCTTATCGATGCCAAGCAGCAGGTGGAATCTGGAAATTATACAAAGCGCAAGCAGTCCTTGATCGACGCCGATCGCGAGGAGCAGGCCCTCAAGGATGCCAAGCATTGAGCCAACATGTAATGCTAACAAAACCTAGCTCGTAGTTTAGATAAACAATTTTCGCCTAGACCCTTAAGTGAGCACTTCAACAATAACAGCAACAACAATAGCCCTAAGTAGGCAGGAGGATTATTCATTTCTCAAAACAATCTATAGCGTATTATTATCAACTGTTCCCACATAACAAAAGTGTTCCTCAGTAGGAGAAACACTATATGATGATGTTTAAATTGTGTGTAAGGTTTATTCAATTCTCAAACCAAACTGTAGCTTATGATTAACTGTTCCCACTTAGCACAAGTGTCCTCAGAGGAACACTTTGTATATTTAATTAAATAGTATGTGGGGTTCATTCAATTCTCAAACCAAACTATTGCTAACAATTTACTGTTCCCAAATAACATAAGTGTTCCTCAGCAGTAGGAACACTTTGTATATTTGAAAATGACGATGTTTAAATTGTGTGTGAGATTTAATCTATTCTCAAACCAAACTATTGCTAACAATTTACTGTTCCCAAATAACATAAGTGTTACTTAGCTGTAGGAACACTTTGTAAATTTCATGCCGATGATGTTTAAATTGTGTGTGCTCAGCATCTGCCTATCGATCGATCGTCTTGTCTAAACATAGGCTTACTTATATATAGACTTATATACATACTTCATTCTATAATCTACTTAGTTACTCATAGATCTATTTTTAAAGTTAACCATCGTATAAAATTTCCAAAAGCTTTGTAAAGTATCGAAATCGGAATCGTTTATCGGAATCGCATAGTTAACATTTAAGCGGCACAAATTCACTTAACTGAATAAATTGAATACTTACATATACATACATATATATACATATATATACTAAAAATAATGAATTAAACATAAGTGCATTAGTATTTAGTACAACTTCATTTTGATTTTGACTTTGATTTGTTGTCAAATTATAAACTGATAATACCAACAAAATGAAAAAGATAATGAACAAAATAAATTTACGATATTCAAATGAGTTTCAATTGTTATTCAGTTGGTCGAATCATCATTTCTATGGACACTACAGGTTCCATCCTGTTGTTCCAGTGCATCATATTCATAATCTCACTGTAATGCTTGTAGTTAAGATTTCTATTGGAAATTAAGTTTAAATATTGTTAATTATTTAAGCAGTTATCGTAAAACTTTCATCAGTGACTCACGTAATGCCGCAGTCGGAAAACCACCAGGCTCCCTTTGAATCCTCGGCACAGCTGCCGTCCTCCAGCAGATCGTTGTCCCGATCGAGGGTGCTAAACTTAAGACCTACACTTCCCCGCATTCCATCGCCAGCATCGCCTGAATATGATCCGAGTGACTTCAAAGTAAAGTCCGAATCTTCAGCGGCCACTTCGAAGTGACTGTAACGGGCAAACTTGACAGACTTCCTTGTTTTCAGACGAATGAGAAGCTCGTGCGGCTGCGAGGACGTCATAAGATGAACTATTTTCAATCCTACAAAGAAGTCCGACTTGTGGCCACCAAATCCATCCCGATACTGTTGCCAGTTGCGGTTGAAATCAAGTTTCTGCTTCAAGCGACGCTCAATCACCGACCAATCTTTCTGGTTACTATCGGAATTACAGGGTATTCGGAGAGGCTGTTGAGTGCCGGGTATTCTTATCAAATGATCGCCTGAAAAGTTGTCAAAGGGCGGACAGTTGACTTCAGTTGTAGCAACTGAAGTATCTGTTCTAGTAACTAAACTTTCAGTTATTTTAATTAAACGTGACGTTAGCTTCAGGTTTTCATTTGTGCAGCTTTGCAGTTGAGTCGATTGGTTTCTTTGCTCAACACGCAGATTGCTTATTTCAACATTATTTAGCTCAACCAGTTTTTGTAGTCTAGTGTATTTGTCTTTATCGTAATCATTTTCTTTAATCAAAGTTTGCAAGTCTCGAATTGTGTTTTTCATATCCATAATTATATTTGATTTGATTTTCAGTTGATCCCAAAGGCTTTTAAGATTCTTAATTTCCATATCTTTAAGGTTAACAACCTTTTGTAGCTCAGTGTAGTTATTTTGTAAGATAGTGTAATCACTTTGTTTACTTTGAACTATATTTTTAATATCATTCGAACAACTTTTATTTAGGTCGTCGAGGGAAGTTTGCAACATTGAAGCATTGGCCTTGAGAGATGATATCTCAATTTCTTTTTGCTGAATTGTATTTGTTGTATTTAAAATGATCGTGTTTTTCTGGATACGAGATGTTCTACAGTCGGTGACATTTTGTCTATTAGATTTTAAACGTTCCTTTAGAGTTGTTATTTTATTTTTCAATTTTGTAATTTTAATTTCTTGTAGTCTGCATAACAATTTTTTATCGCTCTCAATGAGATTTGTAAGATTTTTTATTTGCGCCGAGTTATTTTGTTTAAAATTCGCCGTTGAAGAAATTGCCACAACTGATAAGGTAAATATCACAGTAACAATAACAAGTGAATGCTTTGCCATTACGCAAATGTATTTTTTACTTAAGCACACTCAATATCACACTCTCTGTGCTGGCCGACTTGCGATATGAAACTGAATCGCAATTTTTCACAAGCATACTTTGAAGCCGTATAAATTAATACATACAGAGGCGTAGTCAAAGGGGTAACTCTGACTTTCTCCAATTGTTGATTGAACTAAGTGTATACATATGTAGTTATATTGAAATAAGATAAGCTATAAAGTAACTAAATACTTTTTCGAGCCCCTTTGTACACTATGTTGCCTACGCCCTTGTTTTTTGTACAAACATATGTAATAATTAAAAATTCGCTCAAAACGTTCAATGAGGCATTCTCGCATAAATAAAAATGAATGAAGTTTATTGTCTGTTTATTTACAATTTTATAACAACACAAACATTCTTCATAGAATAGTCGAATCAACATTCTGCCATTTCATTCACATAGGATTGCATTTTTCATTATTTTTTAAACAAAAACTTCGTCAAAAACTAATCTTATACTCCGATATAGCTAATAAAAAACTGAATTACAATGATTTGGGTATTTTTTAGTCGAATTCATTGAACCCAAACATGTTTAATTGTTCACTGATTAGTTTAAGTTATCAACATTTTGTTGTATTTGCATATTGAAAATGGGTAAAATCGGAGTCTTAAGGCACGAGTGCAGGGTATCTTGTAGTCATGTACTTTTCACATTTTTTCTTTTTTTTAATTGTATGATTTTAGAAAATTAAAATTAAATTGGTAAATAAAACCACAATTAATTATTATGAATCAGTTTCTGACTAAGGTTCAGGAAGTAAACTTAGAAGTTTGAGAACTTTATAGTTACTTTTCTTTATACTTACTGATAAGGATGTGAGCTAAAAAGAAATCATAATATATTTAATTGTAAAGAAATCTACAAGTGATGGGAAATCCAAAGTGATATCTGCATAAAACGAATCGCAAATGGTTGTTATTTGCAAGAATGTAGATACATTTGTATCTTTTCAGCAATTTGTTTGCGTTTAGTACAGATTATTTATTGCATTAACATAAGAGAATAATATACAAGTACTCAAATTTGATAAGAGTATATACATATATAAGGAATTGAGTACAATTATTTAGACTCATATAATTTAATGGCTACTTCATGATTACTATGTATTTTTTACATGTATCTATCAGACCATTTTGTTACAAGAACTAACTTAGCGTTGAGTTCATCATCAGGTTAATTAGGTTTCGTATCAGTTTCAGTTATAGTTTCAGGTTAAGCATCAGGCTTCAGACTTTTTATCATCATTCAAACTTTCATCATTCTTGGTCAAACTTTCGCGCCGTTTGTGAAAGCACGGAAAATACAAACAACTCTCGTTCATAGCGAATCTCTCTCCATCGGCCAAGTTTTCAGGTAGTTTCCTACATAAAAAAGAGTTCAGTTTAGTTCAGTGTTTTCAAATCTTCATTAATAGATAAACTTACTTGTGTAAAGTTTCTGGCAAACTCAGGCATAAAGCAGCCCCAAAGAACATCAAACAACTGATGAATATTGATGGCAATGGCTTGTAAAACTTGGCCAAATAAATAACATAGAAGGCCAACGAGCTGGAGGCCAAACCCACCACATGGATATTGGAAACGGCAGCGCCTCTCACACTGGTTGGGATTATCTCGGCTGCGTATTGGATCTCCGCATCGTAGGAAACAGTTGCTCCATATCGACCCAGACCGATCATTATCGCCAGTAGGACAGCATTCTCCGTTGGGTCAAGGAAGGCGATTAGGAAGCCAGTGACTGTGGTTATAATGCCACCTACAAGGAGTGCTCCACAGGCCATTCCCTTGCGACCGATGATGTTTTGGAGCAGGAGAATCGTGACTCCAGCTGGCAAATAGTTGAGGGAGGTGTAGGAGAACAGCTTGAAGGGGGAGGTGCCTAGACCCTCCATGTTGCGGTTGATCACATCGTAGGAGAGGGTAATGATGACTCTGTAAGGTATCGAATATCGTAAGATAATCAACTACTTAATGTCCTTCTTTAATTACTTACGATTTCAGTAGCAAGGTGAAGGTGAATCGCCGAAGTCGCGGAGTCCTGAACATGCCCATGAATGTGTCCTCGTGGGTGGTCAGTTTGCGTTCCTCGTTGACCTTTTCGCGATGCTGCTTGACGAACTCGTCGAAGACGGAGTCCTCCACCTGCCGCCCGTTGAACTTGGCCACCCACTTGAGGCACTGGACAGCGCGGTCGTATCTCTTCTTGGTGAGCAGCCACTGGGCACTCTCGCAGATGAGGAGCGGGTAGGCGAGCACTCCGAGGGCGGGCAGCGAGGCCAGCCAGAGGTAGTGGCGCCAGTTGCCTATCCAGATGGCAGCCCAGGGCGAGGTCACCAGGCCGAAGCAGTAGAAGAAGGCCAGGATGATGTTCAACCCGAAGGTGCGACGTTTTGGACTGAGGTACTCGAACACTGCAATGTAATATTATACAAATACTGTTTAATTTTGTGCGCGAATATCGTAAATAGAAATAGCTATTTAGATTGGGAATGCATTATTTGCCTATGATGCTCCACATCAATATCGAAAATATGTGACTTAAATTAAATTTTTTTCATTTTCGACATTCATAATAAATATCGTAAGAGAATATCTAAACTTAAGAATACATTTTGAATTGTTCAACATCAAAATCGCAAATGAATACCGTATCTACTGCAATATTTGATGAAAATATAATGTTTCGTATTTACGATATTCAATATGAATATCGTAAGTGAATATCGTAACTGAGGAATGACATTTATTGTCCAACGCCAATATCGCATATTAATATTGTAACTTTTTAACTATAAAATAAATTATTTGGCACTATCGAGCTTCAGTATAATTATCGTAAGTGAATATCGTAACCGAAGAATGACTTATGACAAACATTATAAAAAAATTGAAGGTTACTTACCCAAAATATACATCAAGTAGTACATTGTGTCAGTTGACAAGCCCGACACGAATCTCGAGAATGCAAACCAGGGCAAAGTGTACACAAATGAGGTCATAAAGTCTCCCGATGCACCCGCCAATGTGGCCATTATCAGCGCTGGCAATCGTCCAATACGATCCGAGAGATATCCGAAGCTGATGGTGCCCACAACTGATCCCACAAAGAAGAAGGATTGTCCGACGGCCGCCAGATGCGATTTGTCGCAGACCCATTGCAGCTCCGTTGTAAGACTCTCATAGCCATTTTCCCGTTCAAAAATCCAATTCTCGCAGGTCTCTCCATCGGCGGCCTCGACGGCCGTTCCATTGACGACGCCCTCGAGGAGAGTGCAGGATGGATGAGTTATATTTGAATAAATGGAGCGCAGTGACTGCGCACTGAGACCTTCTAGGTCATTATGGGAACACCTGAAAACGAGACACTTTTCAGTTAAATCAATTAAAGAATAACATTCTATTTTATTACTAACCAATGTTCCGGCGTAAACGTGATGAGAGTTTGCGAAAAATAATGCAACGAGCTGAGAATATTTGTATAGCCGTAGAGTATCAAGATAACAAATTGAAAACGCCCGAAGTTCCCGCACTTTTCTAAAACCCGATCGAAATCCATTTTGGAAATCAGGATAAGTTTATACAGTGAATTCTTTTAGACTTCAACTTTTGGCAGACGCATGCTCAACTCTCCAGAGAATGTGATCGAGCAATGTTGTTGCAGCTAACTTGCCGCGTAGTGTTTTGATACTGAATATTTTCGAGTAGCTCCCTTATATACTATATAGTATAGGCAGGCGTCTCTAGATTCTAGATTAAGTTGCGAAATTCGTGAGAAGATTGAGATACGCCGAGTTATATGACTTTCAGACTTGCAAACAAACATCGCGCACTCGTTTGTTTAGACAAAGACCATCACAGAGTTTAGCTACTGTCCCCCATTTAATTGCCTACATTAGACTTACAGTTACATTATGATCCCATCCAATCCATCCAGACTGTTGTTGCCTTATCATCCGGATGCCATGTAAACGCATTGATAATTATTCCACGTGGAAAGTGTTACTATGGACCAGAGGGTAGAAGATATTTTGACATTTTTAAAGGGGCTTTTCTGTGATGCGTATTTCTCTCTGTTTGGCTTATCAGCCATTAAACTCGGCCGACTTGGCTTAGAGACCAAAGAAGATCTAACGCCAGGCAATATTTTGTTGTGGGACTTAACAATTTCGGCAATCGCAAAGTTGGCTTAGTCAAAGATTTATACTGAAGTAGCGTCGAGTCTGTAAGTCACGCCTGTAGAATCAACAGACAACATTTCAGAGGAATTACCGCTGGCTTTGTTTTAGGCGTCTGACGTCTTTATAATGCCAGGGATTACAGACTTACTGTACATATACGATACTATATACGAGTGTTTAGGCTAGCACATAGTATAGATTACAACTCTATTGACTTTGCGAAATACAGATCTTAGTTCCATTCCTAATACCGTTTGTCTGTTTATATCGTAAATGTTCCGGAACCATCGACGTGATAATCATAAATCATTGCACAGAAATCCCTCTTAATAAATATAGCTTAGCCTGTTCAAATAGTTTTCTTTTGACGTTTCTCTTTGGATTAGTTGAAATTTATACTTTTATTATTTTATTGGCGTAATTAACTCATAAAATTCATATAAAATGCTGGGGATTTGCTGATACCAAAATGTATTAAATATATTGGACTGCCAAGTTCCTGAATTTCTCCAAATGATAGTGCACCCGCCGTATAAGAAATGCAATTTTAAAGTAAATACAATAAATTAAGATCTTTATTTTTTAGGGATTTTCTTTTACAATTGTTGGACGGGAATTTTCCATAGACGTAATCACAAAGACATCAGTAGACGCTTTCTCTATGGACTTTCTTCTGCGGCTAAGACAGGGAAAGTAATACCATTTCTCGCCGACACCAAATACCTCGCCATCCGCCAGAGTCTGAGGCAGTTTTCTATTTAGAATAAAAAGTTAACATCGATAGGAGTGTTGAGAATTCAATCAACTCACTTGTGCAGTGTTTCCGGCAAGGTCAGACACAAGGCTGCGCCAATAAACATGAGCAGACTGATGAAAATCGAGGGCAGAGGTTTGTAGAAGGTGCCCAGAAAGATGATGTACGAGCTGAAGAACCCAAACGCATAGCCCACGACATGGATATTGGACATGCCGCGACCCCGGACACTCGTCGGTATAATCTCGGCGGCATATTGAGCCTCTGCATCGTAAGCGACAACGGCGCCGTATCGACCCAAGCCCACCATTAGGGCCAAGACGAGTGCGTGATCGGCTGGATTCAGACTGGCCAGTATAAATCCAGTTGCAGCTGTAATGATGGCACCCACAAAGAGGGAGGCACAGGCCATGCCCTTGCGACCGATGTAGTTCTGGAAGAGAATGATCGTCAGTCCGGCGGGGAGGACCGTGATGCCCGTGTAGGAGAACAGCTTGAAGGGAGAGGTGCCCATGCCTTCCATATTACGGCTGAGTATGTCAAAGGCCACTGTAATTATCATGCTGTCAAAGAGAACTTTTATAATACAGTGGATCTTTATATAAATGCTGTTAAACTTACGATTTGATAAAGAGTATGATTGTGAACTTGCGCAGTCTGGGAGTCCTTAGCATGCCCATGAATGTATCTTTTGTGGACTTTTGCTCCTCGTTCAGCTTCTCGTGATAGAACTTGATAAACTGATCGAAGACAGACTCATCCACCTGTCGTCCATTGAATTTGGCAATGCGTCGCAGACAATTTGCTGCCTTTTCAAATTGTCGCTTGGTCAACAACCATTCGGCGCTCTCGAATAAGACACAAGGATAACAGAGCACTCCCAGTGCTGGCAACGAGGCAGCCCAGAGATAATGACGCCAAGTGCCAACCCAGAAGGCCAGCCAAGGTGAGAACATCAGACCAATGCTGTAGAACACGGCCAAGACCATGTTGAGGCCCAAAGTGCGACGTTTCGGAGAAAGATACTCGAAAACTGCAAAACGATAAAGTCAATAATTGAATAACCTCCTGCTGAAATTGACTGAGAGTTTGAAACTCACCCAAAATGTACATTAAAATATACTGAGTATCCGTGGATAATCCCGATATGAAGCGACCAATTGAGAAGAATGGCAGCGAACTCACAAACGAGGTAATAAAATCGCCTAGGGCACCTGTTAACGTGGTCAACATGCAGGCGGGCAGTCGGCCAATGCGATCCGCCAGATAGCCAAAGAACAAGGTGCCCAGCACGGAGCCCACGAAGAAGAACGATTGACCCACGGCCAATTTGTAGGCATCGTCGCAGACCCATTCCAGCTGTGCATAATATTCACGGACGTCAGTGTAAGTGCGCAAGTTGCAAAAACTGTTGCCTGCTTTTAGGGGCAGCGAATAATTACCTCAGTTGTGACACTCTCATAGCCCATCTCCCTTTCAAAGTCCCAGGACTGACACTTGGTGTCATTATGTGTCATCGAAATAGGATCCCATTTCAGATAGCTGCATCTCTCATCGGATGTACTTGCTGAATTGCATCTAGAAATCTAAATGTTAATTATATGAACTTAATTTAATATAAATCAAAAAATAATTACGTATACGGCGGCGTAAAACTGATGATGGTCTGCGAAAAGTAATGCAGAGACGATAGTATATTCGTATAGCCATAGAGGCCCAGCAATACGAACTGATAGCGCCCGAAGCTGCCACACTTCTCCAGCACACTCTCGAAATCCATATCGATAATTTGCCGAGAACGTGTCTTCTTGACTCGTTGGCCGGCGCACGTTTGCCAAGAATCTGCAGCAGCAGCTCCTATTTTTACACATTCATATAGATACAGTCGGCTAATAGCTTATATTTGAGTATAAGAGCAAAAGCACATCCATGTCGGGATGGGTTGCCGTGGAGACATTTGCTTATCATTTTATTCGTGTCTGCCAAACTTGTGATAAGATCTTGACGCACGCGCCAAGGGGCCTAGATAAACAAATGTTCAGTTAAGATGCGTTTAGGGCTTACTGAATGACAACTTGAAAAATGGGCATACACTTTTCTTAATCAAGTTTAATTAAACTATTTCAAATAAAAGATTAAATTGGTTTAAGAATTGTTGAGTTTATAAAATGATTTAAAAATTTGTGCTGTCTACAAAATATTTTTGGGTCGATCATTGCCAGCCGAAGCATACTTTTTTTTTATCTGCCGCCAGTTATAAGTAGGTTATATATTTAAAAGATAGTAAAACTAAGTAAGTCGACGGGTATATATTAAAAAGGTAATAAAAAAAGTGCATTAAAAGACAGGCGCCACAAAGAAAATTGGATTTTGTTAAAATAAAATGTAAGCTGTTCAGAAAATAATTAAGTTTACTTTAGTACAGTATAATTTGTTAAGCTGCATTGAGTGCTTTGCACAGACATTGGAGGCAGCTCTTCCAAAAAGGCAGTTATCGTATTTTTTTTCTGAAAAGTGAACTGATTTCTTCGTAACCTTTAATACATACTTTTAAGTTGCACTGAATTTTAGAAAAGGTAAATTTCAGGCAGCTCTCTAACTGATGATAAGTATCAGGGCAGCTTAGCAAATTATAATGTATTTAAAAAATTTAGTTATGTTAATGGAAATTTAAAAAAATTTGAGGTCCAAAATACAGTTTATTAAAAATTGTTTTTAGTAAATATTAGTTCAACTTTTACTTTTTATTTATAAGTTTATTTTATATAAATATTTAATTTTTATATTTGTTTATTTTATGCGATTATTTTTATTTAGACAGAAATAAGTATTCTTATCTGTTATTTCATATTTACGTAAAACAATAGTTGACTTTCATCTTGGCTTTGTTAACATTTGCTTCGTAAATCACAAGGACTACAAAGTAATATCGCAAAATGAAAAAGTTTTATTTGTACAATGATGACATTGTACAGCAGATCTTTAAATGCTGTCGAGATTATTACGAAGGAACTATGTGTTTGCTGTAACTGAACTATTTGGTATCTTTAAGTGAGAGCTTAAAAGTATGCTAACATTTATTCGAATCGTGCTTGTGTTTAGTCGTATCTTAACAAATCGCTTTAAGCACTAAAAATAGAGAGAGGAATCTATGGAGTTCGATTGTGACTTGGCGGTGCCGGGAGCCAGCTTGGTCACCGACTGTGTGCGCTTCTCCATGAAGCTGAAGGTGTACCAATGCTCGTTCTTGCCAAAGTTCTCGCCATCCTGCAGCGATGCGGGCAAGGTGCGATGCAGTGTCTCCGGCAGCAGCAAACACAACCCGGCGCCCAGCAGCGACAGCAGGCCGAGAATGATTTCCGGCAGAGGTGAGAAAATGGTCCGTGTGTACAGAATGTAGGCGCTGAAGAAGGTGAAGGCGTAGCCCATGACGTGCACCGCCGCCACGCCCTGTCCCCGCACACAGGTCGGAATCAGCTCCGTGGCGTACTGGGCACCCGAGTTGTAGGCCACAGTGACTCCAAAGCGACCAATTACCGAGAGCGTCACCAACAATGTCGTTGCTGTCAAAGGTGAAGAGAAAGAAAAGTTATAAGTACATTTATTACAGAAAACTAAGTGTTAAATGGAAAAATCTTAATTTTAAAATATTGCCGTCAAGAAATCAATTTAAGCCAGGGATCGTAACAATTATAAGAATATATATATGATTAAACAAAAGTTATTTGTTGATTTTTATCAAAAAATTAAAATGAAATCGAAATTTTCAAATACTGTCATTAACAAATCAATTTAAACAGGCAATTCATTTAATTTAAAGTTAGTTAAGTTAGGAGTAGTTTTTTGGATATGTGATTAAAATGTTAAACTAAAGAAAGCAAAGAGATCAAAATTGAAATTATTTAAACTTAAATCAATTAAATTACAAATAAATTGTGAGAGAATTTTCAATTGATTATTTAAGTTTACTTGATTTAACAAGTCAACATGTCTAAGAAAATTTGAGAGCATAAATAGGGAAAATTTGCAATCCAAATATTCAACAATTGCCATAGAAAAATCAATTCAAACAAGCATTTCATTTGATTTTACTTGTTTTTAAAAGTTAAGACTAGTCCTTAAAATGTTGTTTAACTAAAATCAATTGAGATAGACATTTTAATAAATTTAAGTTTACTTGATTTAGAAAGTCAACTTGTCTGATAAAACTAAAGAGTATATTCAGTCTGTATTTGTTTACTGTGCGCAACGTAATTATTTCTCTTATCTTTCTATGCAGTTGACTAATTTCACTGCTAAAAAGATGTAAATATCAAAATAAATTAAAGAAAATGAAATGTTTGTGTTTTTGATGCATATTTGATAGTTAATTTCAGATTTTACTCTCAGAAAATGCAGAACCAAAAACCTGTTGTCATTATTTACGACTATTTAGTCGATGTTGATTTACGACTTACTCTGATTGTTTTCGGCGATGGCAGCGAAGAGAACAATGCAAGTGACCGATATTAAAATGCCACTGATCAGCAGCGACATGGAAGCCATTGCCTTGCGTCCGATGCGATCTTGGAGAGCGATGAGCAGCAGGCAGGCTGGGAAAATCGTTGTGGCGCTCAGCGAGAACATGACAAATGGCGAAATGCCAAGGCCCTGAACATTACGGGAAACGGCATCGTAGCAGAGGGTAATGACCATGCTAAGTATGTGTGTGGGAGGAGATACATTTGAGAGAAGATTGAGCAGAGTCTCGATGGGTATGTCTACTCACGATTTGAAGAACAAGATGAGCGTGTTGCGACGCAAACGTGGCGTCTTGAACAGATCCAACAGGTTGGGTGTCGTCTTCGTGCTCTGCTGACTTAATTTGCAGTCCTCCACAAACTGATCGTATTCCCGCTCCTCAACGTGCCGGCCGTTGATCTTTGCCACCCGCTTGAGGCAACGTGCAGCTCGTTCGTATTTCCTCATCGAAATCAACCATTGAACGCTCTCCGGCACAATGAAGTAGAAAAGGGGGACGAGTGCGAGGGGCAGAGAGGTGACCAGCAAATAACCACGCCAGCTGCCCATTAAGACCGCAATCCATGGAGCACTCATCGAGCCAATGCAGTAGAAGATTCCTATGCAGATGCTGAGACCGATGGTGCGCAAAGATGGTCGCATATATTCCATGACTAAACAGTGATTAACATTACAAATCTATTTCTCAGTAGATTATTCACACATTTACCCAGTATGTACATCATCAGAAAGTTGCTGTCCGTGGCAAAGCCAGAGATCAGACGGAATGCACAGAAGAGCAGCAGATTGCTGCTGAAAATGGTCAGCATGTTGCCCAGCATGGCGATCAGATTGGCCACAATCATGATGGGCACACGGCCGAGGATGTCCGCCAGGTAGCCCAGGGTCAAGGTGCCCACCACGGAGCCGACAAAGAACATGGACTGGCCGAGGGTCAAGCGCCAGGCCTCATCGCATATCCAGTTCATGTCGCTGGGGAAACTCTGGTAACCCATGTACAGTTCATAGTTGTAGCTGTGACATTTATCCGAGCTGCTGGCATTCACACCTTGTGGCAGGCAACTCGACTTCTGTGGTGGCTCAAAGCCGGGCGGCAAGTCATCCGCACACCTAGGCGTATACGTGATAAACGTGACACATTAAGCATACGCCACGTTGTGCAAGTACTTACCAATACTTGGGCACAAAACTGATGATCGTCTGTGAGTAATAATGCAGAGCCGACAGCAAATTGATCAGACTGAAGAGCAACAACATCAGCCACTGCATCCGACTGAAGTCGCCGCACTTCTCCAGCATTTTGTCCACCTCCAGCATTTTGGTTCCTTGCTCGCGCACAAATTGCATTCACATTCAAAGCATTCAATTTTTTGTCACTTTTGACAACCTCTGCGGAAAATGTTGCACATTTGCCACATCTCACATCATTTGATTTGCTTATTTTTGTTATCTTTTTCTTCGTTTTTTGTCGTTTTCTCGCGTCTCGCTGAATTTGCTTAATTACTAAAGCCAATTAGCTTTTTGAATGCCCGCAACGTCTGAACTTGACTTTCAACAATTAAATAATTTAAGTTTGACAGTTTTTACTTGGGTGTACATGTGACTGTGTGTGTGGCTGTGTATAAAAGTGTAATTTATTCCTTAATCATGATTAAAATATAATGCACACAAATTTTGTATAACATCTGAAAAGTGTGAGATTTATCAAAAACATTGTAGATCACTTATTTGGAAGATAGATCAACTTGTAACTCTCGCCTGAGAACCAACTCTAGATTTTGTATGCACACGTGGAAATGTTTAACAAAACTGCTGAAAATATTCTAGACAATATTCATCTGTGGTATTTTCATTACAATATTTACACTCTTTTCTTTCTTTATCAATATTCACACTCACAGACTGTTTTGACTTATCGAATGCACTTTTAAATATGAAATAGTTACATTCTGAAACGTAAGTATTTCGCACAAGTCACCAGTTAAATGCTCAAATTAGTTATGGTGATTAGAAACAGCTTTGCGCGTTTGCGAAATTCAAAAAAACAGATGAGCTTTCGGCAGGTGGCGACAGTTCCGATTGTTCCGTTTTGTAAAACCCGTAAGTGTTATGAATCCGTTGTGAATATTTCCGTGCTCGTGATTATGAGAACCGCCTCAAACCGAAGTCGAGTTTGAAATGTCGCCTCCCGTTGCTTTTTCCACTGTCAACCAAAAACGAATGCGACAAATGTATATACGTGTATATATGTATTTATATACTTTCCGAATGTTGTCGTTCTTTCCAAAAAGATAAATATAGATTTTGAGCTCGAAAAGATTTTGTTGCATGAAATGCGCTTCGTTCACAGTTATTATAACGTGACGCACGTTGCGAGTACTCGAATTTGTGCGTGCCACTGAGTGGGTGACGAGTTCATATCATTATAATCATACTCGTACTGTGTGTACTCGTACTGTGTGTACTAGGAAATAAAAACTGTCACTGAATGAGGTATAACTGCTCGAAGGCGAATTTAGCTTCAGATATTTTTCAAATGATAAAACTTTGTTATATATTATTTGTCTTTTTTTATATATTTTTAAACAATTTATTAATTGTCTAAATTTTATTATAGAGTAATTCAAATTTGGTGCTGTCTACTTGTATTTAATTGATTGACCGATTGTGCAGCTTTTGTTGTTTTCTTTTTTTGCTTGCATTAAGGTTATCATTAGCTTAAACATATGTCTATATACTTACCTAAATGCGAGTACTTTTACTTTAATTCATGTAGGTAAATCAGTGACTTGTCGAATACCATACGTTTAATTCTTAAATACTATAAAAAAGTTATCAGTTTGATTCAACAGGTGCCTCTCGCAATGTAAATATGTTCAACGATGCGTACAAAATTAAGGTGTTGTTTTTATTACAAAAAATATATTCCGTCATATTTAAAACATGCTCGATTCAGACCCAATCAAAATACCTGTAATCATTTGTTTAACTGCTGATTTGACAGATTATTTTTATCAATTAAACTAACAAATCTAACAAATTACAGTTGCTTGATTATTGGGGTTCGACAATTTGTAATTGCTTTGGTGTTTTGCTCTCTATATGAACTGATGATTAGACAGAATCTCAGGTGCTAAACTTTTGCTGCTCACTGTGCTATGATTCAATTGACACATACTATTATAAATAGGAAATCTAAAATATTGTACTTAGCAAACAAGTTGTTTGCATTGAGGCTCAAAACTAGGTCGATTTGTCTATAGATGGAAGATCAAGATCATAGATTGCTATATTGTTTTTGTTGCTAAAAACACTTTCACAAACACTTTCAGTTTTTATTTATTTTTTCTACATTATTTAAATTATATTTTATGTATAGTTAATAGTTATTCAAGCATTAGTTGCATCGTTTTATACTTATAAGTATATAGGTCGATTTGAACTTTCGTCACTTGCACAATATTAACTGCCACCTGAAAATACATACATAGGTAGTATATATTTTGCAGTAAATATCGGTGAAAACAATTTAATAAATCACTGATAATAAATTTCAAGCAGAAGTTTGAACAATTTTCCGATGTTTGTCGATCGTTGGAAATAATAAGCAAGCTTCATCCTGGGCAAAACATTCCGCATCGGCAAGAGTCTCAGGCAGTTTTCTGAAATAAATCATATATTTAAGATTTATGTAGTAGAGAGAAATATGATTAAGTAAATCTTTACTTGTTCAGTGTTTCCGGCAGCGTCAGGCACAAAACGGCGCCAAAGAACATCAAACAACTAATGAAAATCGATGACAATGGCTTGTAGTACTTGGCCAAGTAGATCACATAGAAGACCAGCGAATTGGAGGCCAGGCCAGCAACGTGTATATTGGAGATGGCTCTGCCCCTCACGCTGGTTGGAATGATCTCGGCTGCGTATTGGATTTCCGCATCATAGGAGACGGTGACTCCATAACGACCCAGACCGATCATTATCGCCAGTAGGACAGCATTCTCCGTTGGGTCCAAGAAGGCGATTAGGAAGCCAGTTACTGTGGTAATAATACCCCCCACGAGGAGTGCACCACAGGCCATTCCCTTGCGACCGATGATGTTTTGGAGCAGGAGAATCGTGACTCCAGCTGGCAAATAGTTGAGGGAGGTGTAGGAGAACAGCTTGAAGGGGGAGGTGCCTAGACCCTCCATATTGCGGTTGATCACATCATAGGAGAGGGTAATGATGACTCTGTAAGGTATCGAATATCGTAAGATAATCAACTAGTTTATGTTTATCTCCAACACTTACGATTTCAGTAGCAAGGTGAAGGTGAATCGACGAAGTCGCGGAGTCCTGAACATGCCCATGAACGTGTCCTCGTGGGTGGTCAGTTTGCGTTCCTCGTTGACCTTCTCGCGATGCTGCTTGACGAACTCGTCGAAGACGGAGTCCTCCACCTGCCGCCCGTTGAACTGGGCCACCCACTTGAGGCACTGGACAGCGCGGTCGTATCTCTTCTTGGTGAGCAGCCACTGGGCGCTCTCGCAGATGAGGAGCGGGTAGGCGAGCACTCCGAGGGCGGGCAGCGAGGCCAGCCACAGGTAATGGCGCCAGTTGCCTATCCAGATGGCAGCCCAGGGCGAGGTCACCAGGCCGAAGCAGTAGAAGAAGGCCAGGATGATGTTCAACCCGAAGGTGCGACGCTTTGGACTGAGGTACTCAAACACTAAAAGTAGTTAATAAAGTACCGAATATCGTAAGGTAATATTGTAACTGCAAAATGTGTTAATTATTAAAATATTTGATAGGAAATTAAAACTTATATTGGTGCAGTAATCAATATCAATGTCGTAAGGGAAAGTCGTAATTAGAATATTTGCTGTGTTGAAATATTTGATAGGCTATTTAGGATGTATTGTTCTGTTTCGATCTTTAAAATCAAAATCGTTAGCGAATTAAGAATACCTAAAATATTATTAATTTATGAATCTCTTACCCAATATATACATCAAATAGTACATGGTATCGGTGGACAGTCCCGAAATGAATCGTGAAAGTGTAAATAGTGGAAAGCTGGCGACAAACGAGGTCATAAAATCGCCCGATGCCCCCGCCAAAGTGGCCATCAATAAAGCCGGAATTCGTCCAATGCGATCTGAGAGATATCCAAAAATGATAGTGCCAACAACTGAGCCAATAAAGAAGAACGATTGTCCCACGGCCGAGTGATGCGACTGGTCACAGACCCATTTCAGCTGAGGGGAGTATAAATTATAGAAGAATTTGGGATAGTTTCTGCTATTTTGCCATGAGAATACCTCAGTTGTAATGCTCTCATAACCATGTTCCCGCTGAAATATCCAATCCCGACACTGGCCGCTCTTTGCTGCAACTGCTGTTCCATTGATCACACCCTGTAATAGGGTGCAGGAAGAGGGGGTTATATTCGCGTAAATCGATCGCACTTCAGACACGCTCAGATTCTGCAGATCGTTGTGGTTGCACCTGAAGGGAGCCAAGAAATTATCAAAGTCAGCATTTTTATTACAATCTACACTCACCAATGCTCGGGTGTAAATGTTATCAGGGTTTGTGAAAAGTAGTGCAACGAACTGAGAATATTCGTGTAGCCGTATAGGAGTAATATCACAGTTTGGAATCGCCCAAAACTTCCGCATTTCTCCAGCACGTCAGAGAAGTCCATAATTCCGACAATTGCAGAATACAATTGCGAGCTGACTGGGAGCAATAAAAACATTTTGTTTTATATAAACGTTGAATTAATATCGAAAAATTTAAAGAACAAACATGTTTCCTTAGAAAAACAGCTGATCTTTTTTGGTAACTGGGACGGGACTCTACTGGCAACTGCTTTTAACAATTTATATTTCTATTTATTCGTATATTTTCTAGTGATAAAGTACTTAAGATTACTTAAAACGCAATGTATGACATTCTTTCAAAGAAATCACTATATTCAATAATTTTATTTTAGATATACAGTCGAACTTCCCTAACTCGAACTTCGCTAACTCGAAGTCTCTCTAACTCGAACAAAATCGAGTGGCAATACTAGGCAAATTTCATACAATTCTACTTCCGTAACTCGAAGTCTCCCTAACTCGAACTTTTTTCGTGGATAATGGTGATTCGAATTAGGGAAGTTCGACTGTACATATGTATATGTTTATAATGTTTTATATTAATACTTAGAAAGATGTGTCATTTATTGTAAATTGTGTTTCACTTCTAATTGTTTTAAGCCTATGAGGCAGATTATTCCATAGTTTAACAGCACATGCTTAGAAATGATTAAAGCAGAAGGAATCCGTAATCCTAAGAGTTATGCAGAAATTCAGATGAAGACCGAATACTTGCTTGGCTTATATTGAGATGTGATCAGTTTTCTTTATATTATATTCCCTTTTTTCGATATATTTTTACATCATATATTATATACTCTTTCTTAGGTTACCGGCTTGAAGGTGGCTCTAGCATTGGCCAATGGGAAAGTGTTTTCATATACTCCTCGGAGTATTATAAGCCATTTTTCCGCAAGGTAAGATAGTCTTCTGATAACGGTATTCGTCTTTCTAATTCTGCTCCTAATTCTTTTCTTTTTTTTAGGCGAGAAAGCACGACAAAATCCATGTCACGTATCACAGGGCCACCTCACAGTAATCCCGTTAAGCTGCTGATGAGAATTTAGACTGATATGGATAAGCTTCTAGGATAACAAGAAATTAGCATATGCTCAATTTTAACTAAATATTTATAAAATTATAAGGAAGCTGGAAATTTCATACACTCACAGACCAATGAGAAAAGAAGTCTTTAAAAACTTAATAATATTATTTACTCAATGTTAAGAGGATAGGATTCTAAGAATAAATAGAACTTTACAATTGAAATTGAAATAAATTTTTCATTAGAAATGGAGAAAAGCAAGCTTATTTTACTTGGCTTAAATTAAAATTGAGTTTAAAAAGGACATTGAGTTGCTGTTTCTCAAATGAAACTATAAATTATGTTTGTTTATTTAGTCCTAAAATTTCTTTCCAAAGCGTCATCTAATAATAAAGTCATTTCCGTAAAAAAACACCATATTTGTTTTAAATTTTTAGATTTTTTATTCTTAAAATCCTAGGCTTAAGAGTAACATTGACTTATAATTTTTATGCTTATGCTAAGATACATATATGGAGAATGTAAAATATTTAAATATGATACATTAATACTTGTATTAACTAAAGAGATAATTATAATTTTTAAATTACTTAAGAATTATATAAATTATTCCAATAAAGAAAGTTTGACATTCGTCACTTCGAAAAAAAGGTATTTTTTATTAGGTACGAAGAATCGGGATCATTTTGCGCAATTTTAAGGAATATACAAATGTATTACAAATATTTCTTAGGGTAGAGCGTTACATAATGAGCGAAAAGAGTGAGTAATACCTGAAAGAAAGGTAACAGCTGTGTGTGACAACAACAGTTGTTTTGATCAATTGCTTTGATCTTCAAGCTGCAAATGCGGGTAACGATCACGATTTCAGCTTTCGACCAGATTTGTCGCATACGGTAATGCCTGGAATAGCTGTCAATAGCAATGACAACAGTCTGGCTGCCTGTTGCAACAAATTGTTGTGAACATAAATTAAGCATACGAAATGAACATGCAACTAATGACATTATTCGATCTGGCTGTGAGTACAGTGGGTACACGTACTTGTAAATAGGATTGGGTCTCAGCCAGGGCATTGTGGATGTGTGTGGATGCTGTTGATATTGGGCATGTTGACCTTTCGCTTTATTCGGTGGCTGCTTATAACTCGCAGTCAGGCATTTTTGTTTGTTGTTTGTTGTAATTTAATTGTCGACTGTCTGACCTTTTGCTGCATTGTCTGCCATTTCATTTTGGCAACGTAGTTGGGCACTAATTATGCCCCGTTTTTAGCTTGGCCAAAGTCCTAGTCGATAATAATTTAACATTTCAATTTCAATTGTGTGTTTGCAGCGAAATAAATTTCCAGATAATTGGCAAAAAGTGAAAGGGCAAACTAAACACCATAACACGATATTAAAACCCTTTCAATGGTTTAGCGGAAGAATAACCTTTCTAAGCCAATTGCCAAGTTAGCGACTTGAATTGAACCCAGACACACGATTCACTGCCAGGTGGCAGTGCCCAGTTTAAGTCTCCGTCTCATTCTCAGTCTAAGACCAACTTGTTGTTGTCTGACTGTCTGTCTGACTGTCTGCACCATGTGGCATGATCAGCTCGCGACTCGACTTGACTCTGTTTGCTGCTCTCCCTCTTCTGATCTTCAATTAGTTTATTGTTCGCTTGGTCTTTTGCTTTTAACTTTGCTTGTGCGCCATGTGAAGCAGGCGACATTTGACGCCAGCATTTAGTATAAATGGCCAGAATGCCAATGCAGCTTTTGCAGTTGTTGTTTCTTCTTCTAGCGCGTTTGTCGTTTCTGTGCTTCGATCCTCCTCCAAAAGTTGGTTTGGCCACATTCCAGCTGGCGTTTGCTGTTCGGCCTAAAACAGGATTGACAAGGATAACTTAAGCACTCTGATGCTGAAGGTGCTCAACATCAAATAGGGATTATCTAAAAGGACTACTTAAGGCAACTGCTTTGTATCTTTCAGATACTTCTGCTAAGCGCTGCGCTGGGCGTTGCCTATGCGGGCGTCATTGGACCCGGACCCTACTACGGCGGACCTGGACCTGGACACCTGCATGGCTATGCGGGCTATGGGCCGCATCATGGACACCTCCCAGCAGCATATGCACCGGGTGAGTTTATTTACTTATTTATTTCTTTTTTATTATTTATAACACGACTAAGAGCAGTCGAAATAATTTTAAAAATTAAACTTAAACTAAATTATAAATTTATTTATGTAATAATTGTAAACTATGAGTTATATTTGTAGTTATTACCATCAAAGAACATCAAAGCAATTTTATTCAGAAGTGTGTATATTTATTGTAGATGTTTATAATCTTGATCAGAAGTGAGCAAAAGCGAGTCATGGAATACCTCAATAACCAATTAAAATATTTATTTACAAATATTAAACATATTCTGTCTAATTTTGTAAATAAAAAAATAATTATTTAAATTTATTAATTAATTAATTATTTTATTAATCAATAAATTAAATTTTTAATTTTATGCAAATAATATTTTTGTGTTAATTTTATAATTTGACTAATTGCTTTTAGTTGACATTAAAATAAACTTAATAAAAATTTATAACTTCTTACTAAATCTCAATATTCGAGCAATCGTTCAATAACCAATTAAAATAATTATTTATTTATTTACAAAAATAGACAGAATATATAATAGTCAAATTATAAAATTAACACATAAAATATTATTTGAGTCAAATTAAATATTTAATTTATGATAATAAAAAACTAAATTTTTTTAAGCACATTTTTTTATTAATTTGAACACTGCTCTGTTATATGTATGTAGTATGACATTTTAAAATTGCTGAAGATTATTTATCTTCACTTGCTCGCTAATGAATTAAAATTTAATTCACAGCTCCTGCTCCCAAGCCCGTGGCTCCAGAGCCATATGATGCAGACCCCAAGTACTCCTTTGGCTATGACATTCAGGATGGCTACACCGGCGACCTGAAGAGCCAGCACGAGACCCGCCATGGCGATGTGGTCAAGGGCAGCTACTCGGTGGTGGATCCCGATGGCACCAAGCGCACCGTTGACTACACAGCGGATCCGCACAACGGCTTCAATGCGGTCGTGCGCAAGGAGCCACTGGCTTACAAGCCTGTTGGACCACCAGCTCCAGCACCACATACCCTGCTGCCTGGTCCACCACCTGCTCCGCCATTGCCGCCAGTGCCTAAGCCCGCCCTGCCCTTGCTCTCCTATCCGTATGCCTTGGGCCCGCTTCATCGGGCACCCGCTCCCGCTCCGGCACCCGCTCCAGCTCCGGCTCCTGCTCCAGTTCCCGTCCTGCCCAGTGCCCACTTCCATGCCGCCTACCCGGCACTTGCCCACAGTCCCTACGCACACTATCCCCCGGCTTCCGATCCTCATGCCTACTATCATCACTGAGTTCGACGAGCAGCTGATGGCGAACTAAAAGCGATCTTTGAACCGATCTTGGTTTTCTATTCTTTGCTTTGCTTTGACTCTCTCACTCTATCCACACATCTATCTATATCTATCTAGGACTCTCTCCACTCTACTGCTGTACCATCTGGTCTTGAATCTCCATTCTTGTGGTCACACTACTTAAGTTCTACTTAATCTTACTTTATGTTTATGCATGTGTTGTATCGTTTCAAGTATAAGCTGAAATTCGAAACTTAGGTAAATAAACTTGAAAAAAAAGAAACAAAAACAAATGACTTCTCAATTATAACGATCCCTGAAATTGTTTCCTGAAAGTAGAGACTGAATTATTCCTTTCAAATTTATAATTCTTAATAAAAACACCTTGTAATAACGCAATTAATGTGTTGTCTTTTATTTATTGTATCAACTTTTCGCAATTTTCATATATGATCGATCGTATTATATGATATACGAGTATTCGTATTATTATAATTATGCCATTATGTATAAATATAATAAGTATGTTTTTTTTTTGTTTTGTATATAAACGTCTAAGTATTTTTTGTTGATATTATTAATTTTTTTTTGCATGTTTGCACATGTATATGTATGCTTTACGGTATGTATATGTATATGTATATTATTTCTACCATTTTGTAGAATAGATTGAAATGTTTAAGATCTCTTCTTTTTGATACTTGTAGATTTCATCATCTTCAAGTGACAAATATAAATTAAAATCATTTTCCTTTCGTTTTCTCTTCGTATCTTTTCTTACTCAATTTCAGTTTCATTTTTATATATGTAGCATTGGTCTTCCTGCATTAAATCAAATGTACAATATAAATATAATACGATTATAGTCCTTAGTTTTGTAGTAAACGGTATCAAAAGATAGGTACAATTGAATTCGCCTGTGCCTGGACAAGCTACCACTAAAATAACTACCTTTGTTTCTACGTTTTTAAAAAAAACAAAAAGCTTAAGATGAAAGATCAATTCATAGTGAAAGCTAAATCTTTAAGCATTTAACTAAGGGAGTGGAGTGAATAAGTGAGTGCTGATTGAGTGCTCTGATTCGATTCTTTACAATTGGACACAATTTGGCTAAGTGAACTTATAGTATATTTAGTATGAGACAATAATTCCAATATGTAATATACATATGTCTGATTATTTACCCAAATAAGTAGCTAATAAGCACGCAAGATAGTATTTTATTTCATAGAATTTTCGATGATTGTTTGGCATAACATATATTTTTATATTTATCATAGACAACCACTTGATGCACTGAAGACTATTTTGGGATATGCTTGAATTGCTTCGCCTTAGTTAATTATTATTTACTCACACTTTCAATATTAGTATTATTATTATAAGTTAGTATAAAAAAAATTATTACAAAGCTGGCAGCTTATTCTTTTCAGTTGAAATTAAGAATTGTGGCTTGCGTGATAGATTGCTGGATAGTTGGATATTTCGAGTATGTAAGATTCTCAATTCTGGATAACATGCATGCATTTAAATTCGTATTGAACATGTATATATTTAAAGTATTGTTATATTTAATGTTAGCCTAACTGTAATTGTTTGTTGTTGCATTATTGAAGGGATATGTTTGCTAATAATTTTATATTTCATATTATATATTGTATCTTTCATCTTGTGTCTGATTTAAGCATTTTGTTTCTCATTTTGGTTCATTCGTTTTTAACTTGAAACGGAGGGTTTTAAACGGTTTTGGTTATAACCAATAATTATTGGTAGGACTTCTTTTCTTTTCGGTTAGAAAAATATGCATAGTGGGTAACTTTTCTACACTGATTGTGAGTTATGAGAAAATTCAAAATGTATTTCCTTAGTCAGTTCTGGATTATATGCTAGATTCTAACTAATAATAAATAACTAATTAATATCAAAGTTAAATTAAGAATCTTAAACAAAGTTTTATAGATATTGTTTTAGAATTAAATAGATTTTCAATCTATTTCATAGACTATTAAGTATTTATTGTTGTTGATATTGATTTATTTTCTCTGATGTGGTTATTAATCATGAATTATAATATTTTCAATTGATTTTTTAGACATCTATAAACGTACGATATTTAAAGCGGTTCGAGTTGTATTTATCAATCGTATTTCTTAGGTATGCAATTTGACTAGTAGTATTATATTGGAAATATATTGATTTATCTAGTGAGCATTCTAGACGATGCTTTCTGAATCTATATTGGATTATTTTGATAGTTAAGAGCATAGAAAAGGTGGTCCATTTAGTGATCGTTTTCGTCATCATTAGGTTGATTATTGTTTCGAGATAACTGATAAAAACATTTGAAAAATCACCTGAAAATAAAAAGGATTCAAAATAAAAATGCAAATTTCTTAATCAATAGCAACTAATATTTTTTAATTAAAAACACTGCAGCACACTTTTAGTTAGCACAACTAAATTATAATACAAAATACACATAAAGCAAAAATTAATAAATATGATACTGTATAAAAGATAAAATAGTAATTAGGTGTGCAATTAAATGCTCATTCAATTGTAACATTTATCCAAAAAAATAAATCAGAAATTTCTTTAAATTATTAATCTTGTTGCATTGTTTTGAAAAATTAGTTTTTCTCTTAACAGTTTTTTGCTTGTGCTTGCAATTGATTATGTTTATATTATATGTAAATATCTTAACTTAGTTTTATATTTCTGCATTATTTTCAGCTTTTAATATGTATCATTTCCTTAATATTGATATTTATCATTTTGTAACTAATAAAAAACGTTGCTCAGCTTTCATTCTTTTCATATGTTTTTCTTTTGTTTTTGTTACTATGCATAAGTATAAATATATGTATGTACCACAATATTTATATGTATAAGTTGTGTTTAGGTATATTAGTATATATGTATACTGTTTAGAATTTGCTTGCACGCCAGCCATTACAGTGAAGTATCCTTAAGTCGGGCTT